>CM022298.1:735252163-735317798 GCA_011799875.1 Thinopyrum elongatum | reverse complement strand
AACCGCCCCACCGCAAGGATGTACTCCCTCGTCGGACAGCCCTTCGGGAGGCGGTCAGACAGTCCCTCAGACGATGTCGCAGACAGCCCTTCAGGAGGACCCTGAAACTCGAACGGAAACTCGGACAGCCCTTGGGAGGACACTCAAATAGCCCCTCAGGCAAAAGATCGAAAACTACGACTCTCTATGGGGTTGCACGCATACGGTGTCAGCTATCCGGCAGGGCTTCACCGTCCAGAACTAGTTCCTGCCGGAACCCAGACAACCTTTCGGCTCTAGGAAACTATTTCACTGGGAGGGAGAGAGAAGCCAGACAAGTCATAGCATGTGTATGAGAGCAAGGATTTGGGTTGGGCTGCCCCCTCCACCTTTATTTATAGGAAAGCTAAGGGGTAGGATGGACATTCAAAATACCAAGTACCACCACTTTATGTCATACATAAAGGGCATATAAGGAAAAAAGGGTGCCATGTGGAGCTCCATGGAGGAGCTCCACCCTTGACCGGCCACCCCTAGGGGGCCCCCATGAGGGGCTTCCTTGGCCCCCAATCCCTTCTAGAAACCTTTTTGCAAAAGCCCTAAAAAGGTGGCTTTCCAAAAAAAATCCATAAAGTGATTTTCACCCTTCATGGAACCAATTTTCCGCAACCGTATTAATCCAAAAATATTTCTGTGGTTCTTGAATAATTCCAGTACCCACAACAAATGATTTTGGATGCATTCTGAAACAAATTCGTATCAGTGATTTTCATCTGCGAAAAGCAACCAAATCGGTTCCGGCAGCTCCGGAACATTTCTGGTTTTTATCCCGGAAAATTCCCAGAATTTCCACAACACTTCTGGCTCCTCCAAGAATTTCCAGGCATGTGCCGAAACCAATTTGACTTATGGTATCCTCTCAAACAACTTTTCAGTTTTACCGAAACTCATCCGGTGATCTCTCTCTCCGGAACTTTTCCGCTGTCTCCGAAACTTTTTCCAGAGAGAGATTTCTCTAGACTCCTGTCTAGATTCAGCGGTATATGACCCTTAAGCATGTGACCCTATGGTTCGGTGAATTATAGACATGACCCGGAACCCTCGGATCAATGTCAACATCGGAGCTGTGGACACCAATATTGACCCTATACCCACACGAATGAATATTCGAGTGAACCTCCAGTGCCATGTGCTATTCCTGTTCTTGTGATATGTTACAAACACCCGAGGGAGATTTATTGCATCCCCGTGGATCAACAATTTGTCCACCATGCAAGTTACCTCGTTACCGGTTTTGTTCTCTTTCTCGTTTCCGTGTTCAGGCATCCAGTGATCAAATCACAATGGTTGGCCAGACGATGATGGATACTGTAACACCGAGAGGGCTCGACAATATCTCCCATGTCAGAGGAGCAAATCCCAATCTTGAGCTATCTTGTTACTTGCCATACTTTCCGTGAACCCGTAAGCTGCCGTAATAGGCCACCCAGTTACGGATGACGTTTAACAAACCCCAAAGTTCACGAAGCAAGCTGAAGGAACTCGATACTCTACTGGTCTAAGGAATTATGCAAACATTAACTATCTCTGTGATGTTAACCATTAACTTGTGACGAAGTGTCTCATAGCATAACATCAAATTTGGGTCGATTCAACAAAAGTGTTTGCCAACAGTTGCCCTCAAAATTGCGGCATAAACATGCCCATGATCAGGAAAATAGGATCATCATGCAATACTTGAGCCAGTCTTAGAGGCATGACTGGTAATACATTTTACCGTTTTATACCCACAGTGCAAATGAGTTCCCTCCAAGCCTCGTGGTATTGTAGACTTGAGAATCATGCAGTTAGTAGCATGGAACATAAAACATTCATTTTAAACTTGGAGATACAAAATAACTGTTATTACTGCCTCTTGGGCATATCTCCTACAGACTCCACTTGCACCTAGAGTCATAATCCGAGTACATGGCTTCCCAACACCAAATGGGTATATGGTGCTGCTCATGCCTTTGCTCGTGGTAGAGGCTTTGTCATCGGGTCGACACATCAGATCCGTTGTGAACTTGCGTACTTCACTAAACCCTCTTCAAAATGATGTCAAATGAGTTTATTTGCATTGAATATTCTTGTCTTATGGTGCGAACTTGGCTCCCTTGCTGAGCCACGCGCCATATTATCACAATAGATCTCCACCGGGTCCAGAGCACTTGGAACCACACCAAGGTCTCAAGAAATTGCTTGATCCTTATCGCCTCCTTGTGGCTTCTGAAGCTACAACATATTCCGCCTCCGTCGTGTAGAATCCGCACACGTCTTTTATTTGGAACTTTCCATAAACTGGCACCGTTCAATATGAAAACATAGCCTGATTGAGATTGATGTCATCTGGGTCAGTCATGAAGCTGCATCAGTGTAACCACTTACATGAGCTCTTCATGACCTCCATACATAAGGAGTAAATCCTTGGTCCTTCTGAGGTTCTTTAGATACCCTTGAATGCGGCCCAATGTTCCAATCCTGGATCACTTTGGTACCGGCTGCTAACACTTAGCGCATAGGAAACATCCGTTCTTGTACATAGCATGGCATACATAATAGAAACCAACTGCCGAAGCATATGGAACATCATTCATTTGGACTCGCTCATCGAGTGTCCGAGGACACTGATTCTTGCAAAGCACTGTGCCAGGTGACATGGGGAGTAGGCCTTTCTTGGAGTTTCCATGTTGAACCTTTTCAACACCTGTCAATGTACGTGCTTGGCTAAGCGCTATTAGGCGTCTTGATCTATCTCTATGATCCTGATGCCCAATACATATGCGCTTCGCCTAAGTCTTTCATTGAAAAACTCTTCTTCAATGAGTTTATTTCACTAAGAAAATTCATGTCCCAATCAACACAATATGTCATCCAAATATGGATTAGAAATGCTTTTGCGCTCCGACTAAACTTCTTGTAAACACAAGATTCTTTCGTCATTTGATGAAGCCAAACTCTTTGACCACTTCATCAAAACAAATGTTCCAGCTCCTTGACGTGCTTCAGACCATAAATGGCTTTCTGAAGTTTGCATACCTTTCCAGCTTCCTTATGATGACAAAACCTTCTGGCGTATCATTATACATCCTCTTTGAGGTTTCCATTTAGGAAGCGTTTTGACATCATCTGCCATATTCATAATCGAAATAAGCAGCAATTGCTAGTAATATCCGAACAGACCTAAGCATAGCTACGGGCGAGAAAGTCTCATCGTAGTCCACTCCTGGAACTTGCGTGAACCCTTCGTGACAAGTCTAGCTTTGTGGATAGTAATGTTACCATCTGCATTCGTGTTTCTTTTGAAAATCCATTTACAACCAATCGGCTTTACGCCTTTGGAAGTTCTTCCAAGTTCTAAACTTGGTTTTCGTACATGGATTCCATTTCGGATTTCATGGCCTTGTGCCATTCCTTGAGCTGGGCCCCACCATCGCTTCCTTGTAGTGCGGAGGTCATCGTCTTCAAGAATGAAGATTTGTTACGAAACCATTCAGGTGGCTGGATAGCCCTACCGTTCTGCGCGGTTCAGTTTCAACATTGTCTGAAGTTTGCATCACATGCGACAACTTCCGGCTCGGTGTTGTAGGGATAATTTGTGGAATTACTTCTGGTTCCTTAGCCATATCAATGGTTGCTGAAGATTCACTAATCTCATTAAGTGTACTGTCCTTCCACTTACCTTTTCGCGAGAAACTCTTCTCGAGAAAAACTCGTTCTAGCGACAAACACTTTGTGCTCGGAAGGAAGATAGGAGGAATACCAATGGTTCCATTGGGATAACCTATAAAGTAGCATGTATCTACTTTGGGATCGAGTTTGCTAGGCTGTAAACATTTACGTATGCCTCACAACCCCAAATTTGAGATGCGACACAATGGGTTTCTTCCCATACATAATTCAAATGCGTCGTCTCAACAGATTTAGATGGTGCTCTGTTTAATGTATAAGCAGCAGTAGTAGTGCGTGACCCCAAAAATATATCGGTAGATCTGTAAGAGACATCATGGCCCTCACCATGTCTAACAGGGTTCGGTTTGTCCGATACTCCGTTTCTCTGTGGAGTTGGGAGGTGTAAGCTGTGAAAACGATCCACGGTTTACTAGATGTTGGCCAAACTCATGACAAGATATTCGCCTCCGCGATCAGATCGCAGAAACTATATCCTTTTATTACGATGATTTTTTCCTCATTCTGAAATTCTTTGAACTTTTCAAAGGTTTCCGACTTATGCTTCATCAAGTAGATATAGCCATACCGACTTAAATCATAGTAAAAGTGACGAAGTAGAAATACCCACCCGTGCGGATGTGCTCATCAGACCACATACATCACAGTATTATTTGCAATAATTCACCCGCCGTCTAGGATGACCGTGAACGGCGGCTTGGTCATTTTCCCCATCAGACAAAGCTTCACATGTGTCAAATGATTCAAAATAACAAAAGATAGTTAAAATTCCATTTGACTGGAGTCTTAGCATGCGTTTTTCGATGTGGCCAAGTCGACAGTGCCACAAAAAAAGTGGTGGGGTGGTATCAGCCTTCTTAAGGCATTAGCATTCACGTTAAAGACACATTTCCACATTAAGATTTAGTATAGAAAGGCCCCCAACAATGGGTGCAATCCATAAAACAAATCCTTACAATAAATGAACAACCATTGTTCTCAGACTTGTAGGCATACCCATCGGTACTAAACATGATCCCGATAATGTTTCACACAATGCCGGAACAAATAACAGTTACTTAGTTCGAAAAAAAATCATGAAGGGGAGACGTAGAGGCATAAAGCCGACGGCTTGAGCGGCGATCCAGGCGCCGTTCCCGACGTGAATTAAGACTTCATTCTTTGCTAGCTTGCGCACCTTCTGAAGCCCCTGTATGAGCTGCAAATGTGAGCAAACCGATCTGGTATCAATACCCAAGAATTAGAATTTTCGCTAGCAAGCAAAACGTCAATGACATGAACGTATAACAATTATACCATTTCTGGTTTCCCGGACTTCTATCTTCAGATACTTCTTGTAGTTTTCTTCTAGTGTCTGCGCCCTTGGAGTAGAAGCACTCAGTTATTTTTAGCTCCGCCTTAGAGTTGCTTTGGGAGCCGGTCTACAGCGCCCTTGGCCTTCTTTGGTTACCTTTCTTTTTAAACTGGCGGTTTATTCACAAGCACACACTTGCTTGCGATTTTTTCGCAGTCCTATTTTGTATTTTTCAGCATGGCGAGAACCTCTTTCGGTGTTTTCTCCATCCCGTCATGTTGTAGTTCATGAAAAAACTGTCGTAAGACGGGGGGAGTGAAGAAAGCAACATGTCCATCATATGGCCATTTGGAAGTGGAAATTCCAGGGCTTTAAGCTTTCAGCATAGACAATCATTTTGACCACGTGTTCGCCAACTGAACTACCCTCAGCCATCTTGCATTCCATCGAAGCCTTCTGATATCACAATTGTTCAGACTTCGGTTCCTTGTAAAGGCATCCAACTCCGGAGACATATCACATGGGGTTTGTGGAATTCAAAACGTTTTGAAGCTCTGGACTCATGCAAAAGCTAGCTCATGAGGCACTGCACTAAGTTGTGATCATCATCCTTAGTGGCCCAGACATTTGTTCATCTTCGGGGCCTTGCCGCCGCGGTTTGTAGACTGGAAGAGTAGTTTCAAGCACATACAATTTCTTATCGTTCCTGAGGACAATCTCAGGTTGCAGACACAGTCCGCATAGTTTTTCCCAGTCGCAGCAATACTTTCTTCCTAACATTGGGCCTAAGTTGAACGCGTTGTTGCGAGCCATTTGATCTACAATGGAAAACACAAGTTTCAATTAGACTTTGTTCATAAGATATTTGCACTAGCGAATAAACAATTATTCTAAAGTGCGCTCCCACTCAAATCAATATCTCTCAAAATTGATTGTGAGTGATTCAATACCATATTGCATTCAACGCCATTGTTCGAGATGAACACTGATGTCGCAAACTCAATTGGTAGGCAAACTTTCCGATCACATCTCCATGTGACTCTTTGTCATCTTTCGATGCGTGTGTTCCGAGCTTAGGACGATCCTGCCATAACGTCAAGACAACCAAGTGATCTTGCTGTGAGGTGACTCACCGCTTTACACCCGTACAAACGTTCGTACCAATGTAGATCATTGCGCACCCCGAAAGGAAGGATGCTGTGACAGTGCTACACTTGGGAGAACACTAACTACTTGATATTTTGAAGTGAGAGATCACCCTAATAAAAGGACTACCGACGCAATCAAGAGGGTGCATCAAGGGGATAAACATGTCAGGCAATTCATAATAACATGATATGGTATAGCCCCTTCTGCTGGAGAAGTCAAGTATTTCTTTGTCTTCGGCATTCGCGTCGGTGTTCACCTCGCGAAGATTGCCACCACTTTGTCGATGCACCAGATAATATTGATCTCTATAGCTAATAAAATAATGCATTACTTAAGGTTGACACAGCGGTCATTAACAGTGACAATCATATGGCTCAAGCCATCATGCCGAATCATGACACACAGGTCATGTTAATTACATCATATAGTCATCTCGTACATAATCGAATTAATATGAGACTTTCTATCCCACATCACATGAAAACCATCGTGCAAAACAAAGTTAGAGCCCTCTAATCGGTTGTTATGCAAAATTTTATTTTCGTGGCTTTTAAGGTTTTGACTTACTTAAGCCGCAGCTACCAACGTTCATCATCAAGTATGATTATTCAAGTCACTAGATTAACATTGCGGGGTGTATGAAACACGAGATAATAAAATCTTGAGCCCCACACTAAACTTCGTCATACGCATGACCCCCGTGCAGATCATATTGCCTGCCTTGCCCTTTTCTGTGCGCAATTTCATCTTTCTCTCAACCACGGTGGAACCCAGACTGATAGTATTTCGTCGATCAATCAGAGAGCAGAGATTGCCAGAACTTTGTGAAATTCTACCATGCCATTTCAAGATCAGAAATATGAAAATTCCAGGGAAGCAAGAAGAACATCGGGTAACAGATTCATCTGCCACCCGCATAAATATTTCAGCAATAGATCTCATCTACTCCAAAATTATATTATGCAATACCCATACATCTCCATGTATTAAAGATCGTAACCTGCATCTACGCATAGCACAGCTCTTGATGCCATGTAGGGGAACGCGACAGAACGAAACAAAAAATTTCGGTATGCGAGCAAACCCAGGACCACTATGGGAGACTGCATACAAGGTTTGATCTGATCCGTACCGACTCGAAGCGCAGCGGAAGGAGAGTCGGTGGAGATCGCGGTGCAGATCCCCAGCTAGTTTTACAACCCTCCCACTATGACGGATGTACTCCCTCGTCGGAAGCCCTTTGGGAGGCGGGGTCAGATAGTCCCTTGGACGATGTCACGGAGAGCCCTTCGGGAGGACGGACCCGAAAACTTGAACGGAAACTCGGACAGCACCTTCAGGAGGACACTTGAACAGCCCCTAAGGCAAAAGATCGAACTATGACCTCTTACGGAGTTGCACACATACTGTGGTCAGCTATCCGGCAGGGCTTCGCGTCTAGAACTACGTTCCTGCCGAACCCAGACAACCTTTCGGCTCTATGAATCTATTTCGCTGGAGGGAGAGAGAATCCAGACAAAGTCATGGCACGTGTATGAACCAAGGATGAGGTTTGGGGCTGCCCCCTCCACTCTATTTATAGGAAGCCAAGGGGTAGGATGGACATTCAAAATACCAAAGTACCCCACTTTATGTCATACATAAAGGGCAATAAGGAAAAAGGGGGCCATGTGGAGCTCCATGGGGCAGCTCCACCCTTGGTCGGCCACCCCTAGGCCCCCCCCCATGAGGGGCTTCCTTGGCCCCCAATACCTTCTAGAAGCCTTTTTGCAAAAGCCCTAAAAGGTGGCTTTCCAAAAAATATCCATAAAGTAATTTTCACTATTCATGGAACCCATTTTCCGCAACAGTTAAATCCGAAAATATTTTTGTGGGTCTTAGAATAATTCCAGTACCCCACAAATGATTTTGGACGTGTTCCGAAACAATTTCGTATTAGTGATTTTCATCTGCGAAAAGCAACCAAATCGGTTCCAGCAGCTCCGGAACATTTCCGGTTTTTATCCCGAAAATTCCCAGCAACTTCCAAAACACTTCTAGCATCCTCCAAGAATTTCCAGGCGTGTGCCAAAACCAATTTGACTTATATGTATCTCTGAAGCAACTTTTCAGTTTACCGAAACTCATCGGTGACCTCTCACTCCGGAACTTTTCTGCTGTTCTCCGAACTTTTTCCGGAGACTTTCTTCACAGACTCCTGTCTAGTATCAGCAGATAGATGACCCTTAAGCGTGTGTGACCTTAGGTTCGGTGAAGTATAGACATGAACCGGAACCCCTTCCGATCAATTTCAACATCGGAGCCGTGGACACCCATATTGACCCCATACCCACACGAATGAATATTCGAGTGATCCTCTAGTTGCCGTGTGCTATTCCTGTTGCTTCATGATATTACAAACACCCGAGCGTGAGATTTATTGCATCCTCGGGATCAACAATTTGTCCACCATGCAAGTCACCCTCGTACCGGGTTTTGTTTCTTTCTCGTTTTCCATGTTCCGGCATCCAGTGATCAAATCCACAATGTGTCTTGGCCAGACGATGATGGATACCGTTAACACCGAGAGGGGCCCGACAATATCTTCCTCGTCAGAGGAGCAAAATCCCATCTTAGCTATCTGTTAAGTGCCATACTTTTCCATGAACCCGTAAGCTGCCGTAATAGCCACCCAGTACGGATGACGTTAACAACCCCAAAGTTCACGAAGCAAGCACGAAGGAACTCGATACTCTCATGGTCTAAGGAATTATGCAAACATTAACATCTTTGTGATATTAACATTAACTGTGACGAATGTATATCATAGCATAACATCAAATTTGGGTCATCCAACACAGTGTTCTACCAACATTGTGCCCTCAAAATTGCCGGCATAGACATGCCATGATCAGAAAAACAGGATCATCATGCAATACTTGAGCCAGTCTTACAGGCATGACCGGGAATACATTTTACCGTTATTTATACCACACGGCACATGAGTTTCCCTCCAAGCCTCGTGGTTATTGTAGACTCGATGAATAATTTGCAGTTATAGCATGGAACATAAACATTCATATTTACAAACTTGGAGATACAAAATGACTGTTATTACTGCCTCTAGGGCGGCATCTCTCTACAAGACATGGAGCACTTCCAAGAAGAGAATAGCTACCTTATGATCTATCATGAGAGCAACATATTCTTTGGGAACTATTGATGGAAAAACTTGAAAACTTATCATGCCTAGCTATAAGGCGTTAAAGAACATCGCTTTATGTGAGGCACCCCACAATTTACTTTTTTCTTGTTTGTGGTGTCAATGGGTTGGCGCTACCTGTAGCAACCACTATGCTATTGTCATCTAAGTCACGGTTGCCCCTTAGTATGATATAATTTGCAAAGTGTAACTACAGTTCCAGAGAATTGCAGCAGACTATTATAAGTAGTGTTTACGCTTGTGCGAAGTGGTATGGTTGTTGCTCGATTTTCAAACAGAGAAAGATGTATGACCTGCCACGCTGTTAATTTTCGTTGAGATGACAGAGATGATAAAAATCAGTGATTTATAGTTTTAGATAATAAATAGTTTTAGATAGTTTACATATTAGAAAAGAAGAAGGAAAAAAAGGAAAAAGAAAAAAGGAAAAGAAGGAAAATAAGAAGAGGGAAAGGGAAAGGAAGAAGAGGAAGAGGAGGAGAAAAAGAAGAAGAAGAAGAAGAAGAAGAAGAAGAAGAAGAAGAAGAAGAAGAAGAAGAAGAAGAAGAAGAAGAAGAAGAAGAAGAAGAAGAAGAAGAAGAAGAAAAGGAAGAAGAGGAAGAAGAAGAAAAGGAAAAAGAGGAAAAAAGAAGAAGAGGGGAAGAAGAAGAAAAAGACACATTTTTATACTTTCTTATTTAGGGTTCCGCCACGTTTTGCTGTTTCTTTCTTTTCTTTAGTTGAATGTTTTTATACTGCTAGCTAGTTGCCTAGTTTGCTGACCCAAAGTAGTTAAAATAGTTATTATATGAAATTCAACTAAAGTCAACATTTTTGATGACTAGTGCTACTAATAAATTCAACTAGAGCCATCATATGTCCACAAGTGCATTGTTTTTTGAATGAGAAATGATAACTTGGTGTAGTTGATTATCTTCTGCTGCTTATCAGAGATGGGGGGAAGCCGCCACCGCAGACTCCGCTCTGCCACACCGGAGTACGAGTTGGATGCTTTCGAGTTCTTCAGTATCATACTTGGGACTTCAGTATCATCCACGATGCAGGTATATAAAAGGAGAGATCTCCCCTTCACCCATCTCATTATGATAACTCTGTTGTTTGCTACATCACTCATTATACCAAACTGCAGAGGCTGCCTGACACTTTTATGAACATGCTGGGTGAAGATCCGCCAAATAATGTGAAGCTGCGACAGGCCGGCAGCAGGTTTCGCAGGCTGTGGGACGTGGAGTTGGTGATCAAGGAGGGCCACATGTACCTGTGTCGTGGCTGGGAGAAGTTCTACCGTGCCTACGACCTGCGGCAAGGGTACTTCCTTCTCTTCAGGTACGACGACAACGCCACCATGCTCATCGTGAAGGTGTTCAACGCGACTATGTGTCGCATGCGCTACGCTGACGACGATGATGCCAGTACGTTCTGCCTCTTCTTATTCCTCTACATTTGGCTTTGTCTCGCATCGATTGTTAACGGTCATTGTTGCATTTGGACAGGCAATGGGAGCAGCAGCAGTGACACTAGCTACAGCCAAAGCAGCAGCGATTCTGGCTGTAGCAAAAGCAACAGCGATTCTGGCTGTAGCAAAAGCAACAGCAAGGAGGATGATCCGGACTGGAGTGGGGAAGAAGAGGAGCAAAGTGGGCATCAGGCTGAGGATGACCTAGCGATGGTGGTGGCTGAGGATGACCTAGTGATGGTCGTGCCTATCCTACCTGAAGATGGCCTCGCGATGGTGGTGGTGCCTGACAATGACCTCGCGCCGGTGGTGGCGCCGGCGATCCCACAGCTGGGCGACATGACCACGCCAATTGTGGTAGAAGACTACATCCCACTGCCTCCACCGCCTCGCCACTCTTGGCGCATCAGGCTGAGGAAGGAGAAGGAGAAGAACAATGAGAACTGAACTATGTCAGGTATGTTTGATCTCCAAAATGATCTATATATACTTAGCTTTGTTTCCTCCGAAATGACATAAGTTAGCTCTAAGTTAGCTGTAATATGCTTAGTTACCTATGTTAGCTCTAATATGCTTAGTTACCTATGTTAGCTCTAATATGCTAAGTTATCTCTACTATGCTTACTTTCCTATAGGTTAACTCCAAAATTACTTATGTTAGCACAAAATGACCAAGTTTACATAATAAGCTTATAGTCTTCTTCTTCTTCTTCTTCTTCTTCTTCTTCTTCTTCTTCTTCTTCTTCTTCTTCTTCTTCTTCTTCTTATTCTTCTAGTCTTCTTCTAGTATTCTTCTAGTCTTCTTTCTTCTTCTTCTCATTTCTTCTAGGTTAGCTCCATTTTACTTAAGTATGCTTACTTCTTATAGTCTTGTTCTTCTTCTCATTTTATTTCGTCTTCATCTAACATCTTGTTTATCATTTTGCAGATTTGATTTAATTCACGGAAGCTTGCATGGATGGAGTGCTTCTTTTCCATTTGTGCTTTTATTTTGTATCAATGAACTTGCATGGTTGGAACTTGTTATATGGATGGATGGATAACGGTGTTGGATGAACAATGTGAAACTTTTGTAATATGTAAGGATGGAACTATATATGTGTTGGTTATGTATGTATATATGATGAAACTAGTGTGTTGGATATGCTTGTTGTGTATATATGTATATCTGCGAATTGCTGTCAAATTGAATGAATTAAATAAAAAACAGGGCTGTACAAGCTCTTTGCCGTCAGCTAGCTGACGGCAAACATGCCACGTGGCAGCTACCTATGATTCCTGGGACTGGCATGTTTGAGCACTTTGTCGTCTGCCAGCGGACGGCAAAGACGTTAGCCTCTTTGTCGTCCGCTGGCTGACGGCAAAGCACGCCGTTAACCCCTAACGGACCTCACCCCGCCTCACTGCCGTCCATGATCTTTGCCGTCTGCTGGCCACCAGAGGCGGACGGCAAAATCCTTTGCCGTCCGTTTCCAGGAAGTGGACGGCAAAGAAGGCCTTTGCTGGCACGTGTTCATCCGGACATTTTGTCGTCTGCTGGCGGACGGCAAAGAGGTTTGCCGTCCGTGATCTATGCCTTTGCCGTCTGCCGTGGCGGACGGCAAAGAAGCTGATTCCAGTAGTGCTTAAGTAAGTTGCTAGGGAACGGTAAAAAGATGGAATTTAAACTAAGCTAGAGAGAACAGAAAATAAATACTAAACTAAGCAGAGGAAATAAACTAAGAGAAGTATGTGATGTTTAGATGAGATTGCGGGCATCTAGGCACGGCCTCGTTCGGCTCCGACATGAAATGGAGTTTAGATTTACGACTATGCCATTGTGGCTAAGTCAGTACCTACATTATAGGATACGGTGGTCTACTTCTGGTGGGCGGTCCCTCACATAACATTATCTCTCAAGATGCGCTATGATGAGGTAACTCATTCATCGTACTTCTTGTCCCATACTTGTGGCGGCTAACGCAAATATATTAAGGTCCTCGGGGTCATGAGGACCGGACGAAGGCATTAAGTTCTATGGACAACCGTGCTTCTAGAATAATCGTGTTCCCCTTAAGATGTCTGCGCCTGTCACATCGCAGGTTTGTCGGTTTCCACAACCATCTATTACTTCATGTGTGGCCTGGAGAGTTGGATGTCTCCAACTACGCCAATGGATAGGACATCTCTCATCACTAAATTACCGAAGGTAAATAAGCAACACAAAGAAACACGCATAATTAGACAACACATATCAAATAACCATTTACTAATCGACCGACCCATAGCCAACAATTACTCAAATAACATCACATATAAGGGGGTTCAAGAGTTGTTACAACCCATCACAGAGACCGTGATGGAGGAGGAAGAAAGGGGATGATGGTGATGGTGATGGAGGCGGCACGGCGGTGGATGATGGTGGTGATGGCGTGGCGGCGGCTCCCTTTTGGTCTCTGTCAAGGTTGCATCAATGGTGTTCTTGATGTGGATGGTGGCTGGACTTGGAGATGAGATGATGAATGGTGGCTTTATCAATGTTGATGGCGGTGGCTAGGGTTGAAGGGGAATATATAATAGCTCTCCCAGTGCCTCCTCCCTTGATGTGGCCTCTCCCCTTTGATCCAAGGGCTCTAGATGAGCCCAATCCTCTCCCAAAACATCCCTTGAAGGCCAAGGAAGTCATAGGTGTAAATGGGTATGAAATCCAAGAAGAATTCCATCATGAGAGGCAACTTTCGGTGCTGTCTAGGCTCCATACGAGCGTCCATACGACCTTCCACGGTCGCATGGAATGCCGTCTTTCAAACTGCTGCCTCCCTTTGCTAAATCGCCACCATTTGTTCATACGAACTCAGATATTTGACGTTCTTGGGCTCGTTGGATTCATATGAATGACGCCGATCCATTTCTAGTTTTAGATCTTCATTTGGAGCAATTTGGAAAAATGACCTTTTCCCTCTTCGAAATGGCTAAGTCTGGGGTCCTGAATGTCTACCGTTTGAACTCCTTTCATCGTGCTAAGTGCTTGGGAAGTCCATCTCACCTACAAGACACACAAAGATAAAGAAAACCAATAAAAATTAACAAAGAATAATGACTATGCAATGCTCGCAGTGAAAAGGATAAAAACTGGAAATCATGCATATGGACATGTAATTGGCTCAATGGAACATGATATAACTTGATATACGGAGATATTGTGCAACAAATGAGCTCTAAAGATGCATAAAATATGGAGCCATCAACCTCCCCAAGATTAAACCTTGCTCGTCCTGAAGTAAGAAGGTTGACTATCTAAGATCATTGTTGCTAATTCTAAGCACACATTGAAAACCAAAGTCCAAAAGTGATATCCATGTTCATCTTGCAAGTTTGCAAAAGATAGCTAGCATGGGAGTAATACCTGCAATCCTCTTAGTTCCATTGCCATGGAGGTTAAGAAAGAGGAAATATTTTTGTGGATCCCAAATTCCTATTGGCAAAGGTTTAGAGAGAAGGTCAATATTATGTTAGGATCATAGCAATGGCTATCAAAGACAAAAGAAATCTTGCATCAGCGATGGCTTCAAAAACACCAACCCGAGGCATACCAGGTACAATAGCAAGATCGTTTGTCTGCGTTAATCAACCATTCAACTACCTATGCAGAGCTGAGCACAAGCCTATGCCTCGCACTTTAAGGGAAAATAGAATAATGATTGGCGTTTAAGAAGACAAAAACAAAGAAAGTCTTGCATCAACGCAGCTGACCATTAGGCAATGGAGAAGCCCTTATGATTGATGTCAACGCAAGGAGTAGGGATCGCCATGCAACTAGGATGCACATAGAGCTATGAATATGCGAAAGCTCTCCTATGGACTAACTGGTGGTGCATCCAACTTGCTTGCTCATGAAGACCTCGAGCATTTGAGGAAGCTCGTCATCGGAATATACAAGCCAAGTTCTATAATGTAATTTCCCACTAGTATAAAACATGAAGCTCATGAAACTTTCCACTTTTACAATGCATGAAGTGGTGCTACTTTGAAGCACAAGTGCATACTAAAAAGGATAATGGTGTTGCTCCTTCTCTCTTCCTCACCTTTTTCTTCTGTTTTTTTTCTTTCTTTCTTTTTATTTTTTTATTTTTTTGTGGCACCTCCGTGTGCATCTTTTATTTGATCTCTTTTTTTTTGGGTAGAAGCAACACCTTACAATGATGAATGATACACTTTCTATTGACATACTTCAACTGAAGTAATCATAACTCAAAACTGAAAACATGAGAGAAACTCTATATGACGAATGCCTCTGGCAGTGTACCAGTATGTGCAATGATCCAGCATAGCATAGACATCAAAAAAGGACAAGCCATGAAAATATCAAGCTAGCCATACTATGATCATGCAAGGCAAATGAAAACATGTCTCTAATCATGTAATGTAACAATGATGGTAGTGCAACGTGATATACTCGGAATGGCTATGAAAATGCCATGGTAGGTAGGTATGGTGGCTGTTTTGAGGAGATAGCGGGTTTATGTGTAGGAGAACAAGAGAAAGTCCCCCCACGGGTTTGGATGTACCTGCGAAGTATGCGCCAAGTATCGATGTGAGAGTGAGCAATGCACAGTACCGTAGAGGCTAGCAAAATATGATGAAATGGAAGTGCAAAGGCTTTGAACTTGCATTAATCATAAAGAACTCAAACACCACACAAGAGTATCGTGGTGTCATGTTGGATAGGACTCAAAAGCTAAGTACCCTGAGGGGATAGTTTGGCGGGTATAAACCCCGTTGCGCGTCCCGGATCAACCAAAGATGTTGGGTTCACCAGCAAAAAGCCTCTACAATCATGAAATCGCTAATCAAGCCACCACTAGAGTCCCCAACTTAAGTTATTGGGTGAAAGAAAGGCAACAGTTCAAAGGACTCCTTTATTGGTTTTTGATAAAAAGAACATGGCAATGTTTTTCAAAGGGTCACAAGATTTCATCATGCTAGGTCTAACTAAAGCAAAACAAGCATTCAAAACAGCGGGACACACAATTGCATGAAAACCTTATGATAATGAACATTGCATAAGACCCTACGCATGCAAATATAACTTCCCCAAGCTTAGAACTTTGCAATACCAAACTCGAGAAAATTACGAAAGAAAAGAGAAAATGCAGTTTTTAAAGGAGAGTGCGAGAAGTGGTTACCTCCCCAAGCTTAAGTTAAACCAAGGGTTAGACACTTTTACCGTTGAGGTTCAAATAACCTCAACTTCAATGGACACGGACCTTGCTTCTACGATTTCATTGTTGTGGTCCGGTGGCTGCCCTTCGATAGAACCTGCTGAAAACAAACTAAAAGGAAAATGAATTTTTTTTGTGCTTTTGGGGTTTTTCATTATTTTTGTAGCACAAAGGATTAGAAACACAAGTGAAAACATTTGCATCAATAAGATCGGTTCATCTACCTAAGCACCACGCTTAAGTTGATAAACTAAGTCTAGAAGCCAGCTGTGCTCCTAGATTATAAGTGAAGTGCGTGAGACAAAATATAAGACACGAGTGTGCAGCTCCTAAGTGCCTAATTAAGAAAAAAGGGGTTCTCACTTAAGGTGAGAAACTTACTACTAAACAACTTTTATTCTAGCAAGGTTCAAGTTGGAAAAAATTATCGAACACTCGAAGTTGAGACTTGTCGAATGAAAGCAACCAAGTGGCTTGTGCGGATCTTCATACGGTTAGCACCATACCATACACATCACCACATAAGGTTCAAGTCCCTGTGAAAATAACACACAACATAAAAACATCGATTCGGTATACGAACGGACCCAACCAGAAAAGAAAATAAAAGAAAACATAGGTTACTAAAGACTAATTGGTAAAGGAGCTTTGAAGGTAATTAAATGAAATTAGAAAGAAAATAATCGGTTAAGAAATACCCCATCGACCTCAGACGTCGAAAATGATTCAAATGGGGGTATTATTGCCCGCATACGAGCGTACGTATGACCGGGTGCGGTCGTATGATACGCTGTCTTTCGCTCTGAAGGTGCTCCTGCATGGCCACCAAGTCATACGACCGTGCATACAAGCGTGAGCGCTGGTACGGTAGGCCGTATTTTGTTCTGGTCCTCTTCTGCTATCGGCCACAAGCTCATATGAGCGTGGATACGACCGGGGCAGTCGTATGTTATGCCGTCTTTTTCCCTGGAGCTGCAGAACTTCACAAAAAAAATTTGTGCTTCCTCCTCACGTTAGTCACATAGCATTTTTTTGCATAAAAAATAAGAGTAGGCATGCAGCAAAATATTGAGCTACCGATACGCTAAAATTTTGCCGACAAAGATTATTCCAAGACCAATTCTAATAGCAATTATGCAAACAAAATAAAAGTGCCAATGCAAACATGAATGCAACTACACTCAAAGACACAAATCTAAGAAAGACACCTGCTTACTTCCGCGTTGCCTCCCAAGTAGCTTTCTTTATAGCCATGTAGCTGGGCTTCGGTGCTCCATTTGGTCATCCACCGGCATCCCAATGGATATCAACCCCGAGTGTGAGACCTGACTCTGACCGGGGTTTGGAGCACCTCATAACAGAGTGCGGTCGGAGTCGTACATGCTTACGGTGCATCGGCATCATGTAGGAAAAGAGGTTCTCGCACTCAAGCGAGAACTGATGCATCGAGCTAGATAGGCATGTCTTCTTATAGTTCTGCAATGAGAGGGTTAGAGACTTATATATAAACTTCAATAGATTACCTTGGCTACCTTTGTAGGGGAGCACTTCATAAAATTCTTTGTTTGGAGTGGGTTGGTCAGCACTCCCTAATGGTTTCCCCTGCATAAGAAGATCATCCAATGAAGCATAGTTGGACATTAGCACTGGTAAATCAAAAGTATTTTCCTCCTCTAGTTCATCACTATCGCTAACACTAGACGTCTCGACCAGAGGCTAACAATCCTGCAAGTCAAGTTCATTAGCTTCAAGTTCATCCAAACTAGAGTGATCATCATACTCTTGCTCCTGCACATTAGTATCTTTTTTATTGGAAAGATATTCTCGACAATAATAACTGATGGAATCCACCAAATAATGCATCCAGTCAAGAATTTCATCTTTCCTACGAGCTTCAATAGCTTCGATCTCCGCAGATAATTTCCATGCACTTGTGCCTAACACATACCACATGATTACCTCGGTGGCATTTTTACTACTATTGTAGTGTGCTACCACCTCATCATAGGTTTTGTGCATTGGAAGTCAAGATGTTTCAGAGACCAGCAACATCTACAAGAAACTTCATACATAGAACATAGCATATATGCGCATGTATTTAAAAATTCTAGCAGTTGTAATGTATTCATAGAGTTTATGCTCTTATTGAGAGTTGCATCATTGAAGAACTCGCTGAGTGTGTGCAAAAGTTCACTCTTGGGAGTGGGAGGTGGGCTTTCATCCACTTCTTCTTCCATGAGGTTTTCTTCTTGCAGGCACACTTGTTCATGTATGATAATTTGTTCTTTGTGATCCCTTTTTGTTTGCTGCCAGTTAGTTTGATATATATTTAATAGATGTTCTCTTACCATTTCTTGCAACCATGTATCTAGGGGTGCTGTTGGCTCTTCTTGTGCATCCTTTCCTTCATGCTTCCATAGATCCTGCAAAAGGCTAATTTCTTTTGAGGTGGCTAACCTCTCCGGAATAGTCATAACCAAAGCATTATTGTGGAAATTATCTCTGCAAGCATGGTAAATAAGATGCAATTTCCTATAAGCACTACCAAGCACCAAATCATTTATCCATGCATCTCCCATATAATGTAAAACTTCATCGACACCATAATAAAGTACTAACTGAAGAACTTCAATACTAGCATTGCATTTATCACTCCTATTATAATGTGCTAGTATAGGATCAACATTGTACTTAAATTGATAAGAGTAGTGCCCTTCGGTTTTACAATCATTGCACGTTACAAAGTACTCATCGCATGTAATTGGTGCCCATTCATTTAGTAGTGCTATCCATTCTTTTATCTTCTCATTGTTGATAGCCATAGGTGGAATCTTGTCGCTCTTCTCCTCCATTGCAGATTTCAGATTTTCCTGAGTAGACATCTCAGAAGACATGATTAGCAGATTTTTGGAACAAACAAAAGTAAACTAAATATGAATGGGAAAGTAATAGCCAAGCGCTATGCTCCTGGCAACGGCGCCAAAAAAAGCTTGATGACCTGCAAGTGCACGGGGCTATGTAGCAATTTCGTGATAAGTAAGGTTTGTCAATCCCATAGGGAGCGAATAGGATGGCACCACAATCCCCGCAGTTGCGTTGTCACTAACACAACTACGCTCACACCCAAACCAAAATTTGGAAATAGCTCACTTAAGTAAGTTGCTAGGGAACTGTAAAAAGAAGGAATTTAAACTAAGCTAGAGAGAATGAAAAATAAATACTAAACTAAGCAGAGGAAATAAACTAAGAGAAGTATGTGATGTTTTAGATGTGATTGCTGGCATCTAGGCACGACATCGTTCGGCTTCGGCACGGAAAGGAGTTCAGCTTTATGACTATGCCATTGTGGCTAAGTCAATACCTGCATTATAGGATACGGTGGTCTACTTCTGGTGTGCGGTCCCTCACATAACATTATCTCTCAAGACGCGCTTTGTTGAGATAACTCATTCATCCTACTTCTTGTCCCATACCTACGGCGGCTAACACAAAGATATTAAGGACCTCGGGGTCATGAGGACCAGATGAAGGCATTAAGTTCTATGGACAACCATGCTCCTAGAATAATCGTGTTCCCCTTAAGATGTATGCGCCTGTCACATCATAGGTCTGTCGGTTTCCGCAACCATCTATATACTTCATGTGTGGCCTGGGGAATTGAATGTCTCCAACCACGCCAATGGATAGGACATCTCCCATCACTAAATTACTAAAGGTAAATAAGCAACACAAAGCAACACGCATAATTAGACAACACATATCAAATAACTACTTACAAATTGACGGACCCATAGCCAACAATTACTCAAATAACATCACATATAAGGGGGTTCAAGAGTTGTTACAACCCATCACGGAGATCGTGATGGAGGAGGAACAAGGGGTGATGATGGTGATGGTGATGGAGGCGGCACGGCGGCGGATGATGGTGGTAATGGCACGGCGGCGACGGCACATGGCCGCGCCTTGCCGGTGGCGGCTCCCTTCCGATCTCCTTCAAGGTTGCAACAATAGTGTTCTTGATGTGGATGGTGGCTAGACTTGGAGATGAGATGATGAATGGTGGCTTTATGAATGTTGATGGCGGCTAGGGTTGAAGGGGAATATATAATAGCTCTCCCAATGCCTCCTCCGTTGATGTGGCATCTCCCCATTGATCCAAGGGCTCTAGGTGAGCCCAATCCTCTCCCAAAACATCCCTTCGAGGCCAAGGAAGTCGTAGGTGTAAACGGTGATGAAATCCACGAAGAATCCCGTCACGAGAGGCAAATTTCGGTGTTGTCTGGGTTCCATACGAGCATCCATACGACCAGCCACGGTCGCATGGAACACCATCTTTCATACTGCTGCCTCCCTTCGGTAAATCGGCTAGCATTTTTTCATACGAACTCAGAATTTAATGTTCTTGGGCTCGTTGGATTCCTACGAACGATGCTGATCCAATTGTGGTTTTCTGTCTTCTTCTGGAGCACTATGGAAAAATGACATTTTCCCTCTTCGAAATGGTTAAGTCTGGGGTCCTGAATGTCCACCGTTTGAACTCCTTTCGTCGTGCTAAGTGCTTGGGAAGTCCATCTCACCTACAAGACACACAAAGACAAAGAAAACTAATAAAAACTGACAAAAAATAATGACAAGAAAATCAAGTTTCCGTGATCGGATCGCGGAGGAGAGTATTTTATGAGACATAGCTGCAGAACTTACGCCCCTCGGAATGCCACAGAGGAATGGAGTGTCCGAGAGACGTAATCGAACCTTGTTGTACATGGTAAGATCGATGACGTCATTAACTGAGTTGCCATTATCTTTTTGGGGTTATGCTGTAGAGACTGCGGTTTTCACGCTGAGTAGAACGCCATCAAAATATGTTGAAATGACACCATATGAGATATGGCATGGGAATAAACCCAATTTGTATTTTTTTTTAAATTTCGGGATGCAATGCATATGTAAAACATTTAAAACCGAACAAGCTTGATCCCAAATCAGATAAGTGCTACTTTATCGGTTATCCCAAAGAAACTATTTGGTATTCCTTCTATCACCACACCGAAGGCAAAGTGTTTGTTGCGAAGAATGGTGTGGTTCTTGATAAAGAGGTTCTTGCGAAAGGTGTGAATGGGAGGACAGTGCAGCTCGACAAGATTAGAGAATCTTCGTCATTAGGTCCAAGTGACGTAACACCGGAAGTGGTTCTGGTGTTCCCCACTGCGCCTGATATGGAAGCTACTACATGTGTTGCCATGTAGGTCTCGTAGAACTCGTTTGAAACCACAGTGGTATGTGGATGAGGTATTGTTGTTAGACAACGATGAGCCTGCGACATACAAGGAAGCAATGATGGGCCCTAACTTTGGAAAATGGCTTGATGCCATGAAATCCGAGGAAGAATCCATCTATAAGAACCAAGTTTGGAACTTCGTAGAACCTCCGGAATGCGTGAGGCCTATTGAATGTAAATGTATCTTTAAGAAGAAAAGGAACGCGGATGGGAATCCTTACATCCATAAAGCTTGACTTGTCACAAAGGGTTTTTGACAAGTTCAAGTAGTTGACTATGACGAGACGTTCTCACCCGTAGCGATACTTGAGTATGTTCAGATAATTCTAGCATTTGCTGCATATTTTGATTATGTGATATGGCAGATGGATGTCAAAACAGCATTCCTGAATGGGACGCTTATTGAGGACATGTATGTGATACAGCCCGAGGGTTTTGTCAATCCAAAGGATGCTGGAAAGGTGTGCAAATTTCAAAGATCCATCAATGAACTGAAGCAAGCATTATGGAGTTGGAATCTTGGTTTCAATGAAGTGGTCAAAGGGTTTGGCTTCATCAGGAATGGTGAAGAGGCTTGTGTTTACAAGAAAGTAAGTGGGGGTGCAATAGCATTTCTAATACTTTATGTGGATGACATATTGTTGATTGAGAATGATGTAAATTTTCTTGACAAAATAAAGGCTTCATTAAAAAAATGTTTTTCGACGAAAGGCTTGAGTGAGGCAGCATACATATTAGGCATAAAATTCTATAGAAATAGCAAACTGCCTAATAGGGCTAAACCAGAGTACATATATCGAGAAGATACTGAAGAGGTTTAGTATAGAAAACACCAAGAATGGGTTCTTCCCAATGTCACATGGGAAAGGTTTGAGCAAGATTCAGTGTCCTTCAACACCTGATGAGCGAGAACGCATGAGTAAGATGCCATATGCATCTGCAATTGGATCAATCATGTACGCCATGATATGTACACAACCAGATGTGTCCTATGCTATAAGTGTTGCTATAAGTGTTATGAGCAGATACAAGAGTGCTCCAGGTCTAGATCACTGGACAACAGTGAAAAATATCCTTAAGTATTTGAAGAGGACTAAGGACATGTTTCTCGTATACGATGGTGATAAGAAGCTCATTGTAAAGGGTTACGCTGATGATAGCTTTGTTACAGACCCGGACAATTTTCTTTCTCAATCCAAAAATAGCGCGCTAGATGATTTAGTGTTGCCCTTCTCTAGAAGTTATACACGTTATAGCATGCTAATAGCGCGTTATATTTGGAAATGGTTTTGCGTAACAAATGTTAAATATATCCCAAAAATGTCAAATATGAGGCATAATCTATTTGAGTGGAAGCACAAAGTCAGCCACTGCAGTCGATCCAATTTTAAACTAAAGTTTGAACCCGCCGCTCTATCTTCCTTACTTCCTCTCCATCCCCAGCAGATCGGCAGCGACCACCACACCCGCCCAATTCGTCAAGCCGGCAGTTAGATGCACTGAGCCCGGCCTAGGATTCGTCGGCCCTAACGTCCCCTGCACCGCGTGCTCCCCATCTCTTCCATGGCCGCACCCCTCCTTCAAATGGCAGATGCAAGAAGTGGCCAAAGCAGCGCACGGGAGCAGCAACAGCGTTTGAGCAAGCAGCAATAGGAGCACACGCACGGGCATGAGCAAGCAGGATCGGGAGCACGCATACGAACAAGCAGCAGCAGG
The DNA here is from genome assembly GCA_011799875.1 of Thinopyrum elongatum. Taxonomy (NCBI): domain Eukaryota; kingdom Viridiplantae; phylum Streptophyta; class Magnoliopsida; order Poales; family Poaceae; genus Thinopyrum; species Thinopyrum elongatum. The sequence goes on along the minus strand of CM022298.1, from coordinate 735,294,791 downwards.
AGCTCAGCGAGGTGGAACCGTGGAAGCAGCAGAGGAAAGTATTACCTGGTGGCTGACTTGCTACCGTTGCCGGCGGCGTGGCCGAGATCGCCCCATCGGGTGCTGACTGGAGTCGAGCTGGAGGTAGCCGCTGCCGTTGCCACTCACGAGAAGACGTCGCCGCCTTAGGTCTGAGACTGAGAATGAGAGGGGCGTGGGCTGTGGCCGGCCAAGCGCTGGTTTTGGGCCCCTGGGCGGTTGTTTTCTCGGTTTCAGATTTTTTGCATGACACGATCTTATATTTACTAATTGGAAGCACCAAGAGAGCCTCCACGTTAATCCTCATAAAGCACTTAAATTAACCTTTGGATCTTAATTGTAAGGCTAGGATCAAATAGGGGATCATAGAACTTTTTTTTGCGTGTCTATGCTAGAGTCCTAGGAGATTACAATTTGTAGTCACGTACAAGCCTTCCAGCAAAAAAAAAAGACAAGTAGTCACGTACAAGCCTTCTAGGAAAAAAAAAAGACAAGTACATGCCTCGGTGATTAATCCTCAAAAAGCACTTAAAATAACCTTTGGATATTAATTGTAAGGCTAGGATCAAATAGGGGTTCAAGGATTTTTCTTTTTTTGTCTATGCAAGAGTCCTAGGAGATTACAATTTGTAGTCACGTACAAGCCTCGCATCAAACAAAAAAATTCACGTACATGCCTGCATGATTAATCCTAAAAAGCACTTAAAATAACAGTTGAATCTTAATTGTAAGGTCGGAATCAGATAGAGGATAGTCAATTTTTTTGTGGTGTGTGTACGCCAGAGTCCTAGGAGATTACAGTTTTTAGTGACGCACAACATATGCCTCCTATTTGATTGGACCAATACGCCATCTAATACCACCGTAAAAAGCAATAAACATAATTTCCTGTCAAAAATAAAAAAAAATATTATACCTATCTTCTTAAAGCCTACGCTATAACGCTGCCGGCCAGCTATGTCGTGCCTGCCAAAGCTTCTAAGTGAGATGAGTCTCTCTATATGAAGATCACGCACGCGCATCTAATCATGGTCTTGCCCAACCTTGCGGTCGCGAGTAATTCGTCAGCCGTCGGCACATCCTGAACTAACTGTAATTGATTCGACGGTGCAACGGGGGAGATAAGTTGGCTCTGTCTCCGTGCATGGCAGCAGCTAGCTAGGGCCATGCTCACGCGCCTCCGTACATGGGCAGCAGCTAGCTGGGCCCTAATCATACTCGATCTCTAATCAGATTTAGCAGTTATCCTCCCCCATCATACGTATTGACCTGCCAAATCGTAGTAGCAACCGTGTTTCCCGTTGATTTTTTTACCCTGATGCTGTCAGTTGATTCATGTCGTGCAGAAGTCGAGCGTTTGCCTCTTCGGCAGCAGTAGACGATGGCTGCACAGCCATCCTGCCATCGAAGAAAACCGCCGCAGCGTTCGACGGCCCGTGTTAAGCAATGTGTTCTTTTTCTAATCGTCATGTCCATGAGCTATCCCAAAAATAAAAGGTCAATGAGTTGCTCAATTTTTATGTAGATCGTGTAGGCAGCTACCTCCACCGATGGGTACAGGAGCACTTAGACATCATTGATTGATTTTGCAAACAGCTGCTTACATATTGTATTATCTAATCACCTACGCACCAAGCAATTAATTCCTACTAGGGACGAGCTAGCTGCTGGCCTGGATGATTAAACTGCGCATACTGCAAAACATGGTTTTTGAAGAATTAAATGCACAGTATGAAATTTTGTTATGCATATCGAAATAACATTAGTTATTCTAGACATGTTATGTATATCCAGATGAATCTTATTTGCATATCTCAAAAAACGTAATATTATTTGTACAATATTATGATAATAAATTACATCCAACAAAAGTAAATCTGGTGCTTACTTGAAGTGATTTGCATGTGTACTTCTGTAGGGGTGCAGTTATATATGGCCGTACAAAGCAGAGGAATAGAATAGATAACAGTTCTTAAGTTTGATCGCTCAAGGTGATCTTTTTTTAAACCTAGCAAAAAACGACTACCGATAATCCCATTGGAAGCTTTCCTCATGTGCTGTCTAGCTACATGATTTTAATGGTCTCAGGTTTATTATCCATTATGCATTAAAATCTATTTCTAACGATGAGAGGGTTTGCCTCGAGTTTCTATAAAAATATAATTTATATGTTAAATTGACATTCATAGAAAGTATGTTTATCAATCCTAAAATTAGTATATTAATTAGATCTAGGACATAGAGGCAATTTCTTTATAATTGGCATAACTAAATATAAAGTATACATATATACTCACTCCATTCACAAATATGTCATATTAGCCTTCTCAAACAATGTGCTGCCCTAAATCACAAAACATAAGAATAATTCTTAAGTGTCTTTATCCTTGGATTCTCATTATTTTCTGTCCAGGTAAGAAGAACAATTATTATGCAGTCGGGTATTGTAGCTGTCATAAAAGATGGGATTGGATCGGCAAACATCTAGACATTGTGAACCCACTACGTCTGTGTTCAAATGAGATAGGTGGAACAACAACGTTATTGAACGGAGGTACATATCATATAGGAGTCTGAACTACTAGAATTTAAGTTTGAAAGTACTAATAGGTCAACAAAACGTTATAAAATTACATCTAATACATATTTTCAAATTCTACTTGGATGTGTACATTCATACAACTATAGACACATATGCAAAACCTAATAACTAAATTAACGGCGTAGCTCCGTGCGGACGCATGGGTTGACGACTAGTAATGCTATAACGCTACAACTTTTAGCCCGAAATAGCACGCTATTATACGATTAGCGCCATAGCAGCCATATTCGCTAAAACCTAGTGTCTGCTCTCCTAATACGCTATAGCGACGCTATTATGCCAAAATAGCATGCTATTTTTTTCGTTGGGTAGCATACATATTGGGCACAAAAATCTATAGAGATAGATCAAACTGCCTAATAGGGCTAAACCATAATACATATATTGACAAGATACTGAAGAGGTTCAGTATAGAAAACGCCAAGAATGGGTTCTTCCCAATGTCACATGGTAAAGGGTTGAGCAAGACTCAGTGTCCTTTGACACCTAATGAGTGGGGACACATGAGTAAGATTCCATACGCATCTGTGATTGGATAAATCATGTAAGCCATGATATGTACACGACCAGATGTGTCCTATGCACTAAGTGTTACGACCAGATACTAGAGTGATCCAGGTCTTGTTCACTAGACAACAGTGAAATATATCCTTAAGTACCTTAAGAGGACTACGGACATGCACTAGTAGAAAACAGGGCATTAGTCCCGGTTCCAGAGGGCCTCCAACCGGGACTAAACAATAGAGACTAAAGGAATCGGGACTAAAGGCCCCACTTTTAGTCCCGGTTGGATTACGAACCGGGACTAACGGGGCTCCACGTGGCCACTGTGGGGCACCCAGGCCGGAGGACCTTTAGTCCCGGTTGGTAACACCAACCGGGACTAAAAGGCAGCCACGCGTTAGCAGCCGTCAGGCGCTGGGGTTTTTGTTTGTTTTTAAGGAGGGATTTTGGAGGGTTTAGGGGTTTCATATTGTGTTTTCCCCTTTTCTTTTTGTATTTACCGTTCAATTCTTTTACATTTATGGTTTTCATTTTTATTTTATGTTTTTCATTCAACTCGACGCTAGCTACAACATCGTCATGAATATATAGAGTGAAGTGACCTCTCTTTCTCCGTGCGTGGTCGAACAACAAGTTTTCGTATATCTATTCGACGCTACTACATATAGTACACGTTCATGCATATATACAATATAACATCTCTTATGATCCCTAATATCTAATTACCAAAATCCGCTTCCAATTCCCTATGATATTCTCCATCTTTAGGTATGACATGCTCAACAAAGAATCCGCCAATTTCTCTTGAATTGCTCGTAGGCGATCAGTTGGTAGGAGTTCGTCCCGCTTCCGCCAGCTCTAATTTAAAGAAGTGGGGGGTCAATATATATATATGAATGAAATCAACACAATTGATGGTGATAAAATAAAATTATGAATATTATTTACGTACTTCAAATTGTTGTGCAGTGAAGCCCTTCTCAGTGGTCTTTTCGCGAGTGAACTCGCAAACATAGTATCCACATAAATTATTACCGGGTTCCTGCCACATGCACTTTACGAGAATATAATTCAATCAAAATGATAATCAACTATGATAATGGTATTGAAACTAGAATCAATGAGAGATGCGCGGAACTAGCTAGTACTACTTACTCTGGGTTGTGTAAATCGCAGCTCCGGTCTCCATTCACCCCTAACCCGCTTGATGAACTTTTTTCAAACCCTTCCCGGCAAAGAAAATGATTATTTGTGTAACATCCCAAATTTTCAATTTGGAATGTTATACATAGGTCATCATATGCATATCATATTTTATTTGCATTTCGTTTGTGATCCTAGAAATCTTAAGCAACTCAAGGACCCACGGAGAGAGTTGGGAATTTCGTTTATTTTCATATTTGAATTTTCTCAAATATTGTAAAGAGGATCATTTTGGTTTTATTTATTTTTCTCTCCGAAATATTTCATATTAAAAATAAATGAGAGGAGATAATATGACTTCTCCAAAATAAAAGAAATATTTGAGGAAAAATGTTAAAATCAAATAAATAATTTTATTTGGATTTTATCGCTATTTTAGTTGAATTAGAAAAATGTGCGTTTTTCAAAATTGCAATAGAGTCCCAAATAAATGTTCACCTTGTCCGGTAGATTTTTAGAGGACGGGGAAAATTTATTTCAGGATTTTTGGAGTCCGTTTAGTATTTCTTTTCTTTATTTTTTCTGCACGGAATTATTTAAAAAAAAACTCCGCGGACCGAACTGGGCCGAAGCCCAGCCGGCCCGGCACCGCCGCCGCCTCCACTCGTGCGCGCCCCGTGCCCGAGCCGGACTCCGTCGGAGTCCGGGACGCCCCCGCCGCCTCGGCTTGCCCCCTCCCCAAGCCGAGCCCCGGCCCCTCCTTAAATACCGCCCCGCCCCCCCTCGTCCCCACACATGCCGCCGCCGCAGCCCCGCAAGCCGCAGCCCCGCCGCTGCTGCCGCTGCTGCGCCGCCGCCCGCGCCAACCGCCGCCGCCGCCCGCGCCGCCGCCTGCCGCGCCGCAGCCCCGCCGTCCCGCGCAGCACCGCCGCCCCGCCGCCTCGCCGGAAACCGCCGGACGCCGCCGGATCTCGTCGCTGTCGCCGCCGTTTTTTTTTTGGTTTAGGTAAAAAAAACGATCGGTTTTTTTTAGAAACCCTAGATCCCGTTTTTTTTCTTCCGGTTTAGTTATCCAGCGGACGTTCGTCCGTACGTTCGTTTTAACGAACGCTGTTCACCCGTTAGTCACAGACAGCGAACGTTCGTCTCGAGTTTATCTTTTCGCTCGTTTATCCGATTTAACGAACGTTCGTCTCGAGTCATCCGCTGTTTATCCGATTTTTTTGTTTTAGTTTATCTTTTCGCTCGTTTATCGGAATCAGGCGATTCAAGCGCCTAGAGTTTCGTCTCGAAGCCCTCTTTCTGTTTAATCAACTTAAACAAGTTTTTGCTACTGTAAAATTTGACTTTAGTCCAGATTAGTAATCGAAGCTTGTTTCTTTCGCAGTTTGAGTTTCGTTGCTTCGTTTGATTTGATTCTTTTTGCAAACCGGAGTTCTTAAGTTGAACTTTCTGGTTAGATCTCTTATTTGAGTTTTACCCGTGCTTCTAGTTGAGTGCTTATTGTATGCTTGTTTGTTTGCGATAGAGTACCCGGAGTGCGAAGCGTGCTACTACAAGTCTCTAGGATTTGCAGATCGTCAGCAAGGCAAGTAACACATTGATCATACTTCTTTATTACCCAGTTTTTATGCATTAGTTTCAATCCTCAAACACTGCATGATTAGGATGTGATTAACTTGTGGGTATTGGGAAGTAGATGATGAGGTAGAACCTATTGCCCTTTATTATCAAACCATTGGGAGTTACTTCTACGTTATGCTTATATTGCCATGCTATGCTCCTAGACGTGGATTGGGTTTGAGTGTATCCATGACAAGTGTGAGATTGTTAATTAATGGTTAACTTAAGGTGGCTACTTAAATACACATCTGGGTGGATTGGTTGAAGGCACCTGGGGATATACCAGTGTTGTCTTTTTGGTTCGCCACCCAGGCTCAAAGGGATCATAAGATTATTCATGCTAGAAACTTCCGTGTGCAGCCATAAGCTATTATGGGCTCTAGCATAGTTGAGTATGTTGCATGACCTCTTCCAGTGGTGGGCTAGCAGATGTAGGGGATGTAGGTTGGTACTGTCTACCCAGGGTTAGGGTTAATGCTTCTGAAAGACTGTGTCTCGGTCATCCGTTTCTCAAACACCATGTAGTGCGAGAAATCCAACGGAGGAGATCGAGTCTTGTGGGGAAAAGTGCACAAACCTCTGCAGAGTGTAAAAAACTAATCATGATTAGCCGTGTCCCCGGTTATGGACATCTTGAGTATCTAGTATTTGAATTATTGATTTGATCTCATCACTCTAAATTAATTTGTTGGGTTTAATGATTACTTTTAATTGGGATTGAGAGGGGGATTTACCTTCTCAATGTTTTCAACAAACTCAGTAGTAAATAAAAATATATTCCTTTGTTGTAGGGAAAAATTTGCTTTTCGCAAAACAATATAACCCTAGAGCCTTCCACCAGCCATATATGCATGTAGTGATAGCAATTTTCTGTTCCTTGCTCTACTGTGTTATATTGCCAGCATATTCCATGTGCTGACCCGTTTCGGGCTGCAACATATCATGTTGCAGACTTTTCAGACAAAGAGTAAGGTGCACTAGGTCGTTGTCATGCACTCAGCTATGCCATTGGAGTTGATGGACTCACTTTATCTTCCAAGTCTTCCGCTGTTATCTTATTTAGATGGCCTTACGCCATATTTATTGTAATAAGTTCTCTTTTGAGACATTCTATGTAATAAGTGTGTGATTGCACTCTGTTATAAATCCTTCGAGTACTGTGTGTGTCAGCATTACCGATCCAGGGATGACACTTATGCACAGAGACTTCGATCCATTCGGGTCGGGTCGCTCAAAGATGGTATCAGAGCACACGCTGACTGTAGGACACGACCACTAAGAAAAGCCATAGGTCACTCTTCTCTACTCATTTCTGACTCTCTCCATCTTCTACTCTCTAGGATGGCGGACTCAAGGAACAAGTTTGCACAACCGGATGAAGACACACCTTTTGGATGACACTTGAAGGAAGTCACTAGGTACCTGAACATCGGAATACCAAGCTTCACCGGGACCTACACCGCCACTGTACCAGAAGAGGAGCGTTGGATGATTCGAGTTCAAGGTCCAGGAAGGACATTCACGCCAGTTACTGAGCCCATAGAGTTTTCCTTTGATGCACCAACCTGGAGTCTAGGAAAGAGCATGGCAGCCCACATCGCCATGGGACGCATCGGCGAAATGTATCACAAGGATCTTAAGGACACCATCTACCAGATATGTGGACGCCGAGATGAGCAATGGGAGATGATCAGCACCAGGAGGGACAGGTCCATTGCAGCTTTCATCCAGGAGTTAAACCAGCATATTCGTCGACAGGAGAACCAGATGTGCGCCAGCATGATAGATTTGAAGAAGGTGATGACCAGGAACATGGAGCTAGAAGAGCAACTCAAGTCTACACGTGATGGATACGAAGAGGAAATCGCAATACTAGTGGAGAAGAATGACGACCTGATAAGGAAGCTAGGAGTATTCATGGGAGACCCCGCGCCAGGAGGAGAAGATGACGAACCCAAGGAAATTCGTTCTGAAGACTACATCATCATCGACGACACCGACTCCGACCCCGACAGTAGTAATGATGATTATGAAGACGAAGCTGGAGCAGATATCATGGAGTCTTCCACCGATCAAAATTTCTAGATGACCACCATATCATTAGTATTTTCCCCATGTATATAGTAGTAGTCCGAGCACTGTAACGAGAGTTAGATCGATTGTATGCCCTTGCTTGAATTGATTTTGGTGTGATATGAATGTGTTTGTCTCATGTGCATATGGGTAGTGCTTTCTCACTAGACCTCACTCTATTCTAATCTCTCCCCTCTAAACCCATCAGATGCCTCCGAGACGCGACACCGGATTTGTCTTCCCACCGGAGATCACACAGTTGATCCAGCAGCAGAATGCCTTGATGCAGATACTAGTCCAGAACCAAGGCAACAACAACAACCCACCGCCCCCACCTCCAGTTGACAACCTAGCCCGTTTTCTGAGGTTGCAGCCGCCAGTGTTTTCCAGCAGCACCGAGCCAATAGTTGCTGATGACTGGCTACGCGGGATTGGAAGGGAGTTGACCACCACAGGATGCACAAATGTTGAGAAGGTGCGTTTTGCCGCACATCAATTGGATGGACCCGCAGCCTCATGGTGGGAGAATTACACAGCCACTTTCCCTATAGCCAATGTCACCTGGGATCAGTTTCAGCAAGCATTCCGCACTACACATGTCTCAACTGGAGCTATGAGCATGAAGAGGCGTGAGTTTCGCAACTTGCGCCAGGGAAACCGTACTGTGGGGCAGTACGTGGATGAGTTCAGTAAGTTAGCTCGCTATGCCCTGGATGATGTGGCCACTGATGCCGCAAAGCAGGAGAAGTTTATGGAAGGGTTGAATGATGAGATGAGCATGCAGCTGATGGTAGCAACATTCGCTAACTACCAGGAGTTGGTAGACCGGGCTCTTATGATTGAAGGGAAACAGCAACAGATTGAGAGCCGCAAAAGGAAGTATGGACAAGGGAAGTACAATTCAGGAGCTCAGTAGAAGCCTCGTTTTACCCTGAACTCGGGAGGATATACACATAACCATGGAGGCCATACTCACAATGGAGGAAGTTCGCATAACCACAGTGGCCCCAAAGAATGGAAACAGGAATGGAGCAGGCAGCAATCAGAACCGCTCTAACCCAGCCACACCCGCCAAGAAGGATCAAAGTCACATTACTTGTTTCAAGTGCGGGAAGACTGGACACTACGCCAATGAGTGTCCTGAACCGAAGAATGGTAATGGCAATGGAAGCTCTGGGAAGAAGCCCAACCCTTTCAACAGGGGACAAGTGAACCACGTTAACGTGGAAGAGGTTGAAGAGCAGCCAGATGCAGTTATAGGTAAGTTTTTGGTTAAGTCATTTACTGCAATCGTTCTTTTTGATACTGGTGCATCGCATTCATACGTTTCAAGGGGATTTGTGGACAAGTTTAAGTTACCCACCTTAGCCCTTAGGTCACCCATGCTAGTAAGCTCACCAGGAGCAGAGTATATGGCCAGCCGATGGTGTGATCGGTTACCCTTAACCATTGGTAGCCATGTATTTCCCTCAAACTTAATAATTTTGGAGTCACAAGGATTGGATATAATACTAGGCATGGATTGGTTGTCGAAGTATGGAGGAAACATTGACTGTACAAGTAGGTCAATTCTACTCACCACCCCGGAGGGAAAAAGGATTAAGTATGTATCCAGGCATGCGGCAAAGAGGACACAAGTAAATTCCCTCTCAGGAGTTGTTCAGGAGGAATTGCCAGTAGTGAAGGATTACCCAGATGTATTTCCAGAGGAGTTACCAGGCATGCCGCCGGATCGAGACATTGAGTTTTTGATAGAGCTGTTGCCAGGCACCGGACCAATATCGAAGAGACCATACCGGATGCCCGCAAATGATCTGGAGGAGATTAAGAAGCAGATCAAGGAGTTATTGGAGAAAGGTTACATTCGACGAAGTTCATCATCGTGGGGAGCACCAGTGCTTTTAGTTGAGAAGAAGGATGGATCATTGAGAATTGTTGTTGATTATCGTGCATTGAATGAAGTGACGATTAAGAACAAGTACCCACTACCGATGATTAATGATTTGTTTGATCAGTTGGAAGGAGCTAAAGTATTCTCTAAGATCGATCTGAGATCAGGATACCACCAGTTGAAGATCCGAGAACAGGATATACCTAAGACAGCCTTCACCACCAGGTATGGGCTATATGAGTATACGGTTATGTCATTTGGATTAACTAATGCCCCCGCCTATTTTATGAGTATGATGAATAAAGTGTTCATGGAGTTCTTGGATAAGTTTGTCGTAGTATTCATTGATGATATCTTGGTATACTCGAAGAATGAAGAGGAGCACAAGGAACATTTGCGTTTGGTTCTCGAGAAGCTCAGGGAACATCAGTTGTATGCCAAGTTCAGCAAATGTGAGTTTTGGTTGAAGGAAGTTGGATTACATGGACATGTTATATCAGGAAAAGGTATAGCAGTAGACCCTACCAAGGTTCAGTCAGTCACTGAGTGGTTGGCACCCACCTCAGTTGGAGAGATCCGCAGCTTTCTTGGACTTGCAGGATATTATCGGAGATTTATTGAGAATTTTTCGAAGATTGCGAAGCCTATGACGGAGTTACTAAAGAAGGACACCAAATTCAAATGGACAGATGAATGTGAGGCAAGTTTTCAGGAGCTGAAGAAACGTTTGGTTACAGCCCCAGTACTGATTCTGCCAGATATACGCAAGGATTTCCAAGTGTATTGCGACGCTTCTCGCTTAGGACTTGGAGGTGTACTTATGCAGGACGGAAAAGTTGTCTCATATGCCTCACGTCAGCTTCGACCGCATGAGTTGAATTATGCCACGCATGATTTGGAGTTAGCAGCTGTAGTTCATGCACTCAAGACCTGGAGACATTTTCTTATTGGGAATCGTTGTGATGTGTACACGGGTCATAAGAGTTTGAAGTACATTTTCACACAGAAGGAGCTGAATCTCAGGCAGAGGAGATGGTTGGAGCTTATAAAGGATTATGACATGAAGTTGCATTATCACCGAGGAAAGGCCAATGTCGTAGCAGACGCTTTGAGCCGGAAGAGTTTTGTCAATACCCTCATACGCGGAGGATTACCAAAGGAGTTAGCCGAAGATCTCAGGGAGTTTCGTTTGGAGATAGTCCCTAGGGGTTTTGTCGCAGCAATGGAGGTAACATCAACATTATTGGGAAAAATTCAAGCAGCTCAGAAAGATGATAAGGAAATTGTTGAGATAAAGGAGAGGATGAGCAAAGGAAAAGCCAAAGGTTTTCGTGAGGATGAGCACGACACTTTGTGGTTTGAGGACCGTGTTTATGTACCCAATAATGCGGAGATCAGGAAGTTGATACTACAGGAAGCTCATGACTCGCCATACTCGATACACCCCGGAAACACCAAGATGTATTTGGATCTGAAGGAGCGTTTCTGATGGACTGGCATGAAGAAGGACATTGCCGAGTATGTAGCCGTATGTGATGTGTGTCAGAGAGTGAAGGCAGAACATCAGAAGCCAGCAGGATTACTGCAGCCTATGCCGATACCCGAATGGAAGTGGGATAAGCTTGGCATGGATTTCATCACCGGATTACCCAAGACCCGATCGGGATATGACTCTATCTGGGTAGTAGTGGATCGTTTGACCAAAGTGGCTCACTTTATCCCAGTGAAAACCACCTATACGAGTGCAAAGTTGGCCAAGATATATATGACCAGGATCGTATGTCTGCATGGAGTTCCGAGGACCATCGTATCAGATAGAGGAACACACTTTACTTCAAGGTTTTGGCACCAGCTGCACCAGACCTTGGGAACCAGGCTAGAGTTCAGTACAGCCTTTCATCCGCAGACTAATGGACAGACCGAGAGAGTCAACCAGATTCTGGAGGACATGTTGAGAGCTTGTGCCCTAGATTACGGATCGAGTTGGGATGACAATTTGCCCTACGCGGAGTTCTCATACAACAACAGCTACCAAGCCAGTTTGAAGATGGCCCCTTTTGAAGCTTTGTATGGAAGGAGGTGCAGAACACCGTTGATGTGGGATGAAGTTGGAGACCGTCAGTTGTTTGGACCAGATTTGATTAAAGAATCTGAAGAGAAGGTTAAGATGATTTGGGATAGATTGAAGGTAGCTCAGTCCAGACAGAAGAGTTATGCCGATACCAAGCGCAAGGAGGTAGTCTATGAAATCGGAGACAGAGCATATCTTCGTGTGTCACCTCTGCGAGGAGTTAAACGCTTTGGAGTCAAGGGAAAGTTAGCCCCGAGATTTGTAGGACCATACCGAGTTTTGGAACGTATGGGTGAAGTTGCCTACAAGTTGGAGTTACCCGACGGACTATCAGGAGTTCATGATGTGTTTCACGTTTCCCAGTTGAAGAAGTGCCATGCAGAGATGGCCGAAATTCCTCTGAGAGATACAGTGCCGCTGGAAGCAATTCAGTTGGATAGTGATTTGACTTACGAGGAGAAACCCGTCAAGATTCTCGAGTTTGCCAGCAGAGTTACACGTAGCAAGGTTATCAAGTTTTGCAAAGTTCAGTGGAGCCACCATACAGAGGATGAAGCCACCTGGGAACGAGAAGAAGACCTACGGAAAGACCAACCACACCTATTTTCTAGCCAACCTGAATCTCGAGGACGAGATTCGTCTTAAGGGGGGGTAGGTTTGTAACATCCCAAATTTTCAATTTGGAATGTTATACATAGGTCATCATATGCATATCATATTTTATTTGCATTTTGTTTGTGATCCTAGACGGAGAGAGTTGGGGATTTCGTTTATTTTCATATTTGAATTTTCTCAAATATTGTAAAGAGGATCATTTTGGTTTTATTTATTTTTCTCTCCGAAATATTTCATATTAAAAATAAATGAGAGGAGATAATATGACTTCTCCAAAATAAAATAAATATTGGAGGAAAAATGTTAAAATCAAATAAATATTTTTATTTGGATTTTATCGCTATTTTATTTGAATTAGAAAAATGTGCGTTTTTCAAAATTACATTAGAGTCCCAAATAAATGTTCACCTTGTCCGGTAGATTTTTAGAGGACGGGGAAAATTTATTTCAGGATTTTTGGAGTCCGTTTAGTATTTCTTTTCTTTGTTTTTTTGCGCAGAATTATTTAAAAATAAAACTCCGCGGACCGAACTGGGCCGAAGCCCAGCAGGCCCGGCACCGCCACCGCCTCCGCTCGCGCTCGCCCTATGCCCGAGCCGGACTCCGCCGGAGTCCGGGACGCCCCCGCCGCCACGGCTTGCCCCCTCCCCAAGCCGAGCCCCGGCCCCTTCTTAATACCCATACCGTAAATTACGCCACCCACCCCCCCCCACCCCCCCCCCCCCCTCGTCCCCACACCTGCCGCCGCCGCAGCCCCGCAAGCCGCAGCCCCGCCGCCCGCCGCTGCTGCTGCTGCTGCGCCGCCGCCCGCGCCAGCCACCGCCGCCTGCCGCGCCGCCCCGCCGCCCCGCCGGACCCCGCCGGATCTGGTCGCTGTCGCCGCCGTTTTTTTTTTTGGTTTAGGTAAAAAAAACGATCAGTTTTTTTTAGAAACCCTAGATCCCATTTTTTTTCTTCCGGTTTAGTTATCCAGCGGACGTTCGTCCGTACGTTTGTTTTAACGAACGCTGTTCACCCGTTAGTCACAGACAGCGAACGTTCTTTCGTTAGCCTGTTCGTCAGTTTTTCTTTTTCCAGGGTTTTTCGCGATTATTTTCGATCGCGATTTCTGATCCGATTTTTTTGTTTTAGTTTATCTTTTCGCTCGTTTATCAGAATCAGGCGATTCAAGCGCCTAGAGTTTTGTCTCGAAGCCCTCTTTCTGTTTAATCAACTTAAACAAGTTTTTGCTACTGTAAAATTTGACTTTATTCCAGATTAGTAATCGAAGCTTGTTTCTTTCGCAGTTTGAGTTTCGTTGCTTCGTTTGATTTGATTCTTTTTGCAAACCGGAGTTCTTAAGTTGAACTTTCTGGTTAGATCTCTTATTTGAGTTTTACCCGTGCTTCTAGTTGAGTGCTTATTGTCTGCTTGTTTGTTTGCGATAGAGTACCCGGAGTGCGAAGCATGCTACTACGAGTCTCTAGGATTTGCAGATCGTCAGCAAGGCAAGTAACACATTGATCATACTTCTTTATTACCCAGTTTTTATGCATTAGTTTCAATCCTCAAACACTGCATGATTATGATGTGATTAACTTGTGGGTATTGGGAAGTAGATGATGAGGTAGAACCTATTGCCCTTTATTATCAAACCCTTGTGAGTTACTTCTACGTTATGCTTATATTGCCATGCTATGCTCGTAGACGTGGATTGGGTCTGAGTGTATCCATGACAGATGTGAGATTGTTAATTAATGGTTAACTTAAGGTGGCTACTTAAATACACATCTGGGTGGATTGGTTGCAGGCACTTGGGGATATACCAGTGTTGTCTTTTTGGTTCGCCACCCAGGCTCAAAGGGATCATAAGATTATTCAAGCTAGAAACTTCCGTGTGCAGCCACAAGCTATTATGGGCTCTAGCATAGTTGAGTATGTTGCATGACCTCTTCCAGTGGTAGGCTAGCAGATGTAGGGGATGTAGGTTGGTACTGTTTACCCAGGGCTAGAGTTAATGCTTCTGAAAGACTGTGTCTCGGTCATCCGTTTCTCAAACACCATGTAGTGCGAGAAATCCAACGGAGGAGATCGAGTCTTGTGGGGAAAAGTGCACAAACCTCTACAGAGTGTAAAAAACTAATCATGATTAGCCGTGTCCCCGGTTATGGACATCTTGAGTACCAGGTATTTGAATTATTGATTTGATCTCATCACTCTAAATTAATTTGTTGGGTTTAATGATTACTTTTAATTGGGATTGAGAGGGGGATTTACCTTCTCAATGTTTTCAACAAACTCAGTAGTAAATAAAAATATATTCCTTTGTTGTAGGGAAAAATTTGCTTTTCGCAAAACAATATAACCCTAGAGCCTTCCACCAGCCATATATGCATGTAGTGATAGCAATTTTCTGTTCCTTGCTCTACTGTGTTATATTGCCAGCATATTCCATGTGCTGACCCGTTTCGGGCTGCAACATATCATGTTGCAGACTTTTCAGACGAAGAGTAAGGTGCGCTAGGTCGTTGTCATGCACTCAGCTATGCCGTTGGAGTTGATGGACTCACTTTATCTTCCAAGTCTTCCGCTGTTATCTTATTTAGATGGCCTTACGCCATATTTATTGTAATAAGTTCTCTTTTGAGACATTCGATGTAATAAGTGTGTGATTGCACTCTGTTATAAATCCTTCGAGTACTGTGTGTGTCAGCATTACCGATCTAGGGATGACACTTATGCACAGATACTTCGATCCATTTGGGTCGGGTCGCTACAACTTGATACAGGAAATGAACGAAAGTTGCCGATATAGTGCGATAATGATTGAACTTACTTCTGGAGCATTTCAATCATGCCCGCAAACTCTGAAGCCTCTTTACATCTCGAGTCCAAGACAGTTACTGCTCCCGCGTCAAGCTGAATGACTAGCAGAATAAAGTGGAACCTGTGCGCGCATAACTCATCAAACATTTAACCTCGAGTATAACACTCACTTGAAGTTGTAAGGAAATAGTATTTCCCTTCTGTTTTGTTGTCGAGTTAACGCATTTAGCAAGTTTTTCTCTGTATCCTGGGCGCTCTGATTTAACATATATTCATTTATGGTATTTGGGTTAATGAACCCAATGTCACAGATTTGTCCTCTCTTGCATTCGAGGATCTTCAATCTGCATAATATAGTGTGAGAATAACTAATTATACATGCAATGAACGAGCTGAGCTAGAGACTTAATTCCAGAAATAATACTTACAGACAATAGCAACTGATGATAGTTTTGTCGAGGGCGTCTTGATTGTATAACTGAAAGAATTCGTCAAATTCAATGTACAACACCTCTTTTCCATTGAAGTAGTGCTCATCTTTAATTCCCACGTAGATATGGCTGATCCCTTCCTTGCAGGATTTCAAGTACCAGTCATAAAATCTTCGCATCATCGTTGATAGACAAGGGAGCTCCTCGCGTCTGACGAGATCCTTCCTGTGCTGGTATTTGTAAGCTAACTCAGCCATTTCGAACTGTACCTCATCGCCTAAGTAATCACCAAGATTATAACCAGGACCAGTGGCCGCTACCCACGGATCATTAGCGATATCGGGAAACACCTTGAGCGGGGGGCATGATTGTTTTTCCTGTTGGCCGAGCTGGGGAATTGTTTTCCAACTTCTTGCCGCACTGCTAGTACTTCCCGACCGCTGCTGTTGATCTCTATATGACTTTGCAATAGAGAGGTCATAGTGTGATAGCAGCGGAGGTGACGGTGGTTTTGTAATGGTTTTCAGAGTGCGCCTCGCTTTTACTGGATCTATTTTCTCCTTAGGAGCGGGCTGTATCGGCTCAAAATGGCATTTCACTTCGGCAGCCACGATCTCATCATTTTCCTCATTAGTCCTCTCGTACGATAACTTGGGAGGAGCCTTCTTCACACTTGCATCCGCTCTGGTTTTCTTCGCAGTTGTACTACTGCAAGCCGCCAGAGCGGTGGCTCTCTTCCGCCCGGGCTGATGCGGCGGAGGAGGCGGAGTCTGCTGACGTCGAGGTTGTGTCCGCTGATGCTGCGGAGGAGGCGGAGTCCGCTGAGGGGCCTCCTCCGGCTGAGTCTGCTGATGCAGCGGTGGAGGCGGAGTCCGCTGACGTGGCGGAGGAGGCGGAGTCCGCTGACGCGGCGGAGACAGCTGAGACAACGGAGTCTGCTGACGTGGTGGAGATAGAGTTGGACTGTGAGGAGTACTCTGCTGAGGGGCCTCCTCTGGCTGAGTCTGCTGACGCGGCGTCCACTGTGGAAGCACGATGTTTTCCTTTCTCCATAGAATGGTAGTCCTTAGGGCATCTCCCAGATGATTCTCCACTTCACTTGTAGGGTACTCAAGGTCCAGCCCCTCTAATCTATTGGTAACTTCATCCACCTCGACAACAGCATAGCCATCTGGAATCGGATTGCAATGGAAAGTTCCATCAGGTCCACTAGGTAAGGCATAGCCGACAGCCACCTTCAAGGTTATGTTCTGGCATTTCGCAATTAGCTCACAATGTTCCCTCTCTGTGATACCATCCACGGGGTAGCGAGGAGACGTTATATCAGGCCAGACAAGCTCCGTGGAAGCCACGCTGCTTTTCCGCTGAGATGGTGGGGTAGCTTCGTGGGCAGTATCCAATGAAGGATCTTCGTGCCGCTGAGATGATGAGCCGGTAGCTCCCTGGCTGGGAAGTGCCTCTACTAACGCTAATCTTTGTTCTACCTTCTGTATCCGGTCTGCTTCCTCTTTCTTCTTTCTGTTTTGGCTTCTATAAGTGGCTCTGCTGTCGGCAAACCCATGGATTCACGGAACGGAGCCTGATGTGCCTCGTGTTCGTCCGGGGTGTTCAGGATTCCCGAGGGCGTGTGACAGCTCGTCCTTCTCTCTGTCGGGATGGAACCTCCCTTCCTGCACGTCCTTAATTGCTTCCTGAATCTTTTCGAGGGGTGTTGCAAGTTGAGCTTTCATGTAAACACACTTCCCTGTTTCAGGGTGCAAAGTTCCCCCATGCCCCAAGAACCAAGTCCTTGCCCGTTCGGGCCAGTTGAATGTCTCTGGTTCAACCCCTTTAGCAAGCATGTCGTTCTCAGCTTTGTCCCACGTAGGGCGGGCAAACTTGTAGCCACCTGACCCCGTAACATGGTGATATAGCTTCTTTGCAGCATTTTTTTATTTGTCAGTGACCTTTTCTTACCTTTCTCTGATTTCTTGTACGCCACAAATGCGGGCCAGTGATCTCTTAACTTCGCATTTTGACCGGTGAATTTTAGAGTCTCGTCTTTCTCGACAAACTGTTCATTCGATCTTTTCTTCCAGTTCTTGAATTTTTCAGCCATCTTCTTAAGAGCCCATGCCTTGACTCTTCACTGTATAACTGGGTTATTTGGATCCTCCTCTGGCGGTAGGCTGAAATTTGCCATGAGTGAGTTCCAAAGCTCATCATTGCATCTATCGGAGACATAAGAAACATCATCGTCCTTCTTCTTATTCCATTCTTGGATGCTGATCGGGACGCTATCCCTAACAATAACTCCGCACTGATGTATAAATTTGTCTTGGGTCCGCTTGGGAAGAGTCGGTTTGCCATCTGGAGCGACGACTTCGATGGTGGACCTTTCATTCTCGCCCAACCTTTTCTTCGGTCCTCATCTCCTTATAGAAGTTTGGCTCGATCCGGAGGGCTAAAAGAAGATAAAGAAGCGTTAATATATGTACATACAAAACACTTAATGCATCTAGTGAACAGAGGCTTAATTAATATTATATACCTCGCCAGACTTTGAAACAGTTAAGGCTCCAACACCGGCGGAGCCGTCATCTCCTCCCTCCTCCATTCGATCACCGGAGTCGTCATCCTCTCTTCCCTCACCATCAGTCTCGTTGACAAACGACAAGGTGATATCATCACCTCTGTCGTGGATTATATACCCCAAGATCTCTTCTTGTTCTAGTCTCTGTCGTGTTCCATAGTTTCTGCAAATATTAGAACATGGCAATATATATACAACCATGAGAGATGGATTAGTGGCAAACATAGACCTAATCACAACAAGGAATCATATGCATATGAGCAATGGATTAGTGGCAAACATCATGCAAAGTTGACAAGTTTTATAACAGTCAGTTTCAGACGATTATCGAGGACTCCTCCCCCCTCATGTCGAAGTTATACCGAAATTATTGGGGTTATGTTTAACGACCCCCCCCCCCCCCTCATGTCGAAGTCAATGAACAATATGAAAATTTCTAAGTGATTGCTAAACTTTTATGCTTCAGTTATATGAAGCTCAATTATCCAATATAACTATGTTCGCGATATGAGGCATTGGACATTATCTAGAATCATATCTAATGAGTCGTCCTATCTTTTGGGAGAGGATACTTTGCGGACCGCCTCTCTCATGCCTGTCCGACGTGCAAATCATGTTTTCATATGCAAGATGAATACAAAATGAATACAATATTTATACACAAGATGAATACACAACTCAACAAATGAACCAACCATCATCCAATGAACAAAACTTAACATACAACAAATGGACACCTTTTGTTGAACAGCGGAGGGACGATTGGGACCAACTCCACGGAGATGCAACACCACAACCTGTAATTCCACCGAGTGAAAAAAAAGATAGGCAAAACCCAAGTATGCCACTGGAAAGAATGGAAGATTTTAGTTGAAATGGACCTAAAGATCATGGCAAACTTGTAGCTAGATACCAATTTGAAAGCAAGTTTCGGACTTAGAGAAAAATAGCATGGCATTGCAGCTAGATACTCAATTTGAAAGCAAGATTTGAACATGCTAAGTTGGCACATGGCAAATTTGCATGATGTATGAAGGAAAAGAAACAGAATTTGCAACGTTATGTCCAATAAAACTGCCATAACATGTTTGCCATGCCAAAACATGAAATCTTGTTATAAGAACAAATTGTTAACTTGACATCTGATCAATACTAAATAATGTCTACTAATTGCCCCAACTAAACCATTTTAGTAACATTTTTGTCATCAAGTATATATCAACTATAGGAATGGGAGCTTCACATTTTCATTTAAAAAATAGTAGCTTCACATTTTCATTTCAAAAAAGACTTGCTTCACATTTTCATTTAACAAAAATACTACCTTCACATCCATGCATCCATGAATCTCACAGAACATATATGCACATTCTCATCCTTTTAAATACATATATACTTCTACTAATCATCCATCTATTTTAACCCAAAATTCTATGCCCAAAATTCTAATCTCCCAGAAACATATATCACATTCTAATCCTTTCAAATACATTCTCACCTCACAGAACATGTGATCACATCTCCATCTCACAGAATATGTTAGTGGTCATCTCCATCTATCCTTTCAAAATCATCCATCTATTTAACCCCAAATTTTGTCATCTCCAAAGATATCATGCAAACAATCTCCAGCAAATGCAAACAATCTCCAGCAAAGATATCATGCAAACAGAATATATACTTCAACGAATGCAAACATGGGGTGGCGGCGGCTCATAGCGAGGGGCGGCGTTTCCGGGGAGCGGGGGCGGCGAGGGCTCGGGGAGGAGGTCCGGCCGGCGATGTGGACGTGCTCTCGGGGGCGGCGACGAGGGCGGCGACGAGGAGCAAGCAGAGCTCGACGGGGGCGGCGATGGCGAGGAGGCCTGGCCGGCGACGAGGCCAAGCGGGCTCGGGGACAGCGTCGGCGTAGTGGCGCGGGGATGGCAACGAGGAGCGGGCGGAGCTCGACGGGGGCGGCGATGGCGAGGAGGCCCGGCGACGACGCCGAGCGGGCTCGGAGGCGACGGCGATCTCCGGCGTAGCAGCCTGGCGGCGTCGGGGCAGGGCGTCAGCGTCGGGGGGAGAATGGGAGAGGTTGGGGAAATTTCCAAAGTGGCTGCTTATATACCCCAACCTTTAGTCCCGGTTGGTGGCTCCAACTGGGACTAAAGGCCCCCCTTTAGTCCCGGTTGGTGGCTCCAACCGGGACTAAAGGCCCCCCTTTAGTCCCGGTTGGAGCCACCAACCAG
Source organism: Thinopyrum elongatum (assembly GCA_011799875.1). Taxonomy (NCBI): domain Eukaryota; kingdom Viridiplantae; phylum Streptophyta; class Magnoliopsida; order Poales; family Poaceae; genus Thinopyrum; species Thinopyrum elongatum. The sequence goes on along the minus strand of CM022298.1, from coordinate 735,274,212 downwards.
GACCAAAGGTAGTCCTCACCGCTGTAGAGGATGTAGTCATTAGGGCATGCATGTATCTTTTGCACCTCTAATCCTAGAGGGCAGAGAACCCTCTTTGCTTCATACGTACTGTCAGGTAATTCGTTATCCTTTGGAAGCTTCTTCTTCATTATTTTTAATAACTTCTCAAATCCCTTGTCAGATAAACCATTCTCTACCTTCCGCTGCAACAATTCCAGTGTGGTACAACTGTTTTTTGTGATCCTCTAACATGCGATTGAACTTCAACTTATCCTTTTCACTTTCGCATTCTCTCTGTGCATCAACAATGACCCGGCGAAAATCATCAGCAGGCACATCGTCTGGTGCCTCTTGATCTTCAGCTTCCCCCATTGCAGTATCACCATGTTCAGGGTACATAGGATGATAGTTGTCATCATCCTCTTCTTCTTCGTTGTCTTCCATCATAACCCCTCTTTCTCCGTGCTTGGTCCAAACATTATAGTGTGGCATGAAACCCTTCGAAAGCAGGTGGAAGTGAAGGGTTTTCGAGGAAGAGTAATCCTTCATATTCCCACAGACAGTACATGGACAATACATAAAACCATTCTGCTTGGTTGCCTCAGCCACTTCGGGAAAATTATGCAGGCCCGTAATGTAGTCGGAGGTGCGTCGGTCATTGCTGTACATCCATTGCTGGTTCATCTGCATGCATTATATGATTTAGTATATCAAAAACCATTACAGAACATCATGAATAGAGGAAATGACCAAATTAATACAAGTTCATCATCACATTAAAACCAAAGTACAGTAGTGATCAAATGTTATTACTGAAAAAATTAAATACATAAAGTTCATACATAGTTCTCATAGAACAACATACAGCCCTCTAGAGCATCTAATTAAAACATACATTGAAACTAACATACAACTATGTAAAACATTGAAATGCAACAACAAATGCAATCAAAATCACAACTAAGGTATCCATTGATCCAACAACATAATGATACCAAGCCTCATTATCAATGGCATATTTTCTAATCTTTCTAATCTTCAAGCGCATTGCATCCATCTGGATCTTGTGTAGATCGACGACATGCAACTCCAATTTCATCTTCTCTTCTTCAATTCTTTTCAATTTTTCTTTCAAATAATTGTTTTCTTTTTCAACTAAATTTAACCTCTCGACCAGAGGGTTGGCTGGAATTTCCGGTTCACATACCTCCTAGATAAAGACATCTATGTCAAGTTGGTCGGCATAATTGTCATAAACACTAAATGAAACAAATAGTTATAATAGATAATATACCACATCCGAATCATAGACCGGACGAGAGCCGACGGGGGCGGATACCAAAACCATGGCACTATATAATAACAAACAATAATTCAAGTAAGAAAATTATACAAGTAGCTATATAACTCATGCAACAAGAATTTTTCTTTTAAAAAGAAGAGAAGAACAAGAGGCTCACCACGGTGGTGCCGGCGACAAGATCGGCGTGGGCGATCGACGGCGGTGAGGATGGGGACGGGGACAATGGTGCACCGCCAAACCTAGACAAATCTTGGGGAAAATGGAGCTTGGAGGTCGAGCTTGGAGAGGAGAAAGCTTAAGTGTGGCTCGGGCATTTCATCGAACACTTCATGTGCATAGGAGATGAGAACAGAGTAGCACACACCTCCCACACGCCGGCTGGCCAAAAAACAGAGGAGTTAGCGGGAAGGGGCGAGCATATATATAGGCATTTTATTAGTCCCGGTTCGTGTCTAGAACCGGGACTGAAGACACACATTTAGTCCCAGTTCCAGACATGAACCGGGACTAAAGGGGTTGCGCCAGGAGCGAGGCCCTTTAGTCTCAGTTGGTGTCTAGAACTAGGACTAAAGGCCCCAGACAAACCGGGACTGATGCCTGCCGATGCCCGGCCGGCGTCCTGGCCGCTCGAATCGGGACTGATGCCCCCATTAGTCCCGGTTCGTAACACGACCGGAACTGTTGCTCTGATCTCGCAAAAACCATAGCCCTGTTTTCTACTAGTGATGTTTCTCATATATGGTGGTGATGAAGAGCTCATTGTAAAGGGTTACACTGATGCTAGCTTTGTTACAGACCCAAACAATTTTGTTTCTGAATCCGGCTTTGTGTATACACTAAACAGTGGTGCAGTGAGCTGGAAGAGTTCAAAGCAGAACACTGTGGTGGATTCTACAATGGAAGTTGAGTATATCACCGTTTTGAAAGTGGCAAAGGAGGGCGCTTGGATCAAGAAGTTGCCACCGAGCTTGGTGTGGTTCCAAGTGCGCTGTACCCTATGGAGGTCTATTGTGATAATAGTTGTGCCATAGCCCAGGCCAAGGAGACAAGGTCCCACGAGAAGTCCAAACATATACAACATCGATTCCACATCATTCATAATTTAATGGAGAATGAAGACGTAAAGATATGCAAGATACACATGGACCTAAATGTGTCAAATCTGTTGACAAAGCCTCTACCACACGCGAAGCATGAATAATACTGGAATGCCATAGCTGTTAGGTGCTCAAGCATTGACTAGATTATCGACTCTAGTGCAAGTGGGAGACTGTTGGAAATATACCCTAGAGGCAATAATAAAGTTGTTATTATTCTATTTCGATGTTCAGAATTAAGTTTATATTTCTAAGCTAGAATTGCATTTGTTCTTGAATGTGAGATACGGAGGAAAACCTAATTGCATGTGTAGAATAATAATCATCAAACAGATCCCTAGTCAGGTCTTTGGACTAGCTCATGTATTGTTGATGGTCTTGTTTTCCTGACCATGGGCATTGTTAATGTAACAAGGATGCCGACAATCATGAGTGCACATTTTTAGGGTAGCAATGGTGTTGGATAGACCCAATTGATGAAATACTGTGAGATCACATCGTCAATATGTTTTTGGTATTTTCTTGTAAAGTGTTAACATGTACTTGTGTCCTCGGACCATGAGAATGTCATAGACCCAGATACTGGATCATTACTTTGAGGTTATCAAATGTTCCTCTGTAACTGGGTAATTATAAAGGAGACGCTCGGGTACACTGGAAAAGTAAGACGTGGTGCTAGATATGTCAACACTAGGATTTACTCCTCTGGCGATTGAGAGATACACTCTGGGCCCACTCAGTATTATGGTGTCCTGCAATGCTTGGCCTAGTATTGTGACTAAGGAGTTAGTCACAGGGATACTGGAATACAGAAACGAGAAAAGAGTACAAACCGGTAACGAGGATAACTAGGTATAGTGATCCGTTAAAATCTTGCCTCGGGTTGTGTAATGTATCATGAGGCAAAAGGAATTTTATGCTGTAATACAAGGTTCACTCGATAAAGATCTTTGATGATATGTGGGAATTATTATGTGTGTCCACATCTTGCTGATAAATATTGACTAGAAGGTGTTTCGGATAGGTCCACATATGCTTGAACCTATAGGGTCAAAAGCTAAACATTTAGCAACATTTAGGAATGCTAGGATCTAACGGAGATTGTGAGAGAAGGGTTTCGAAAGTGTTTTGGAATGTCTTGGAAGTGTTCTGGGAGGTCCCGGAGTGTCCCGATGATATCCAGAAGTGTTTTAAAAGGTACGAGAATGTTCTAGAATGTGGTGGAAGCTTCCAGAAGGTTCTGAAAGGATTCAGAATATTCTGGAAGGTTCCTAATGCCCCCCTCCTTGCTTGCTTGCGGGGTAAGGCAGCCCAATGGGCCAAGTTTCCCGACCCCTCTTGCTTGGGGGCAAGCCAAGCTAGTTGGAGTCCTTGCAGGACTCCCTGGCACAGGGGAGGAAGCACTTCCTCCTCTGGTCGGCTAGCCCCCCTCCTAGCCACCTATATATATAGGGGTAGGGGCGCTCCAGGAGAGCACACCAAGGCCTTAGCCGACCTCCTCCTCCTGGCAAAGCCCTGTCCACATTTCTAGCTGGCATCTCCCTCTCTCTCTAGATTAGATCTAGATTCCCTTAGCTTCTATGTGCTGGTCCAAGGAGTGATGTAGTGTTGCTACTTCGATAGGTGTGAACACCATGGAGGCATCATTATCTTTGATGCTAGATCAAGAGGATAATCGCGAGGAGAAACTCTCATGTCTGGGTGGTATAACCTAGCTGCGGGAGTCCGAGGACTGCATTGACATCGTCAACATCTCCGCTGCACTGACGGGTCGTCGATGGTACGATCTCATTGGCTGCACCTCAATAGTGATCTTGGTTGGTTCATGCGTGGTAATTTTTTTCCTTTGCATAGCGTGTTCCCCTACAGTCCTCGGCAAGGACCCAAAAATGAAGTCGGCTACTGGTCATGTGAATGGCGTCGGAACTAGGGCTCAATGCGGCACACATTATCCCCAAGACTGCGAGCTTGGTAGGTAGAGAAGGAAAGCCGATCGGACAGTTTTATCAAACACAAAATGGCCAAAGTGAGAGCACAAACCAGAGCCGAAGTTGCAGTCAAAGCCTAAGCCATGGCACAAGCCGAAGTACAGCAACTCATTCCTAGTATAATTGCATAAGTCACCCAAAGTTTAGCATCTGGGAACCTCCCACCACCCGTTGTCCCACCACCTATTGTTGCACCACCCGTCATTGTCATTTCAACGTTATCCATGATCTATTTGGACAAAGAGCCATGGCACATCACTGATGCACCCCATAGTAGCTCCTCTGTCTCTTTCATGCGCCATGAGTCATGACCGGCTTATATCGACGCCCACACGGTAAACGTTGCCGGATCAACAAATATCTTCATGCATGGTTTCATTGTTCTATCTCTAACATCAACGACGACTACATGTTTCGCAGGAAGACACTCCGTGCATTCTCCTCACCATGGTGAACGATGAATTGGTGTTAGTTGCAAAGCATTGAATCATTCAGTCGGCATAGACCATGATGCACAATGTGTAGACGCAAGTGAAATATGGCGAGGGTGCAATTGACTAGGGATGTTACCCAAGTGCGAGGATCTGGATCCTCTTGAACAACCTGAAGGGGCAGAGGGACACACGAAAGTCATAGATTGCAAGAATTGGCCCCTTCGGTGGCCGAAGACAGAAATAACTTTGGCTGGGATCTCTCCATGTGAAACACCATCGATGTCGGTGATCCATAACAATGTCCCGATGCCAGGACAATCTCCTTTGGGTCTGTGCAAATCCATAGATCCTAAGGAGCAAGATGTCGATCGGTACTTTGCAGATGACTATGGGATGCGCGGTTGCCAAAAGAGTTTCTTTGATGATACACCGCCAGCCGACCCTAAGCACCAATGTCCCACCAAACTGAAGCTAACTCTGAACAGAGTCATCAAGGCCACCAAAGATGCGATGGCCGGTGCTCCGGCCGAATCTTCAAATCCCAGGGAAAAAGAAGGGAAAGCGGCTGACGTCTAAGAAAAGACACATCACCGGTACCAATGACAAATTGGGTGAGAAGAACCAGGTCCAGGCAAAGAAATCATTGGGATACGAAGGATCTAGCCAAGTAGAGGGTCGTCGTCCTCAATGGTGGGCGGTCCATATCGCTGGTGAACCTATGGTACCAACAGATATGTACAAGAACCTCCTGTTTGAAACGAGGATTCTGCATCACCTCATTCTCGAGCAGCAAAAGGCAGGTTCTAAACTTGGAGAAGATCACCCAGTTTACACGGTGAAGGTGCCACTGGGTTTGGATTTCATCAAAGATTTCCCCATGAACAAATTCTATCTGGATTTTGGGGAGTTCTTAGGCAAGTTCAACCTTCTCAGGCTTGAGGCATCCTTAGTCGGGCTATGGGCACTTTATCAAGCCCGAGCGGCCAGACTCCAAGAGGTGCCAAATGTCGTGGTAGCAGGCCCTTACCACATGCATGAGAACAACCTTCGTAGCCCTACAGGTGGGGAAACTATGAAGAAGTACATTGCGGAATTCATGGTTTCGAATAAGGAGAAGGACTACCTTCTTGTACCCTACCATCCCCTCTAAGTCATTCTCCAGCACCAATATGCTTTCATAGATTTCCATTATGCTTGCATGTACCAAGCTTAATGATATTGGTTTTTTCAACTGTTTGCACATCGGCCACTGGATCCTCGTAATTCTAATGCCAAAGATGTCCCATAGATATTTCTTGGATTCCATGAGAACCACGAAAGAAGACTACACCCTCTTGAAGAAGGTTCTAGATGATGCTCCCTTCGATTATAGCTACAAGGGAGGATAACTGAAGCTAGAATGTAAGAATACCAAAAATGGCTTGCCACGCTTCGTCCACAACACCGAATTCTGTTGCAGGCAGCAGCCGAATAATTGTGTGATGTGTTCCTACTATGTCATCCACCACATGGAGGAGTACGTATGGGCACATGCAACCTTCAGAAGGCATTATGATGTCACGATTAGGGGTAAAAGCCTGGAGCAAATCTCAAATGGAGATTGTACAGAAGAAACGCTGGAGGACCGAGTGGCTCACTTACAGTGACAGGACGACGACATGCCGCCATTGTTCACCTCAATGGAAGACGCTCGCTCCGCCAGTGAAGAATACAATTGAAGTCTGCGCCCCTGAAGTAAACACGAGTGATGATGGTGGTGTTGTTGTGTATATGTACATGTGTGGTTGTGTTAACATTTTTGCAAACTTGACTATCTAGAGTTACCTTGTCATCGTCTTACTTATGTTTTTAAGATGCTGAAAGTGCAACATTACCTTGTCATCGTCTTACTTATCTAGAGTTGTCGATCCAATACTATATACTTGCTGAACCTAAGAGGATTTCCGAGGAATCAAAACATCAAGGAATAATTCTCTTCTATTTGATTGACATCAACAAATGTCACCCATCCTGAGTTAAGGATGGTTATGTTCATGTTCTCAGTAACTTCAACATCATACATGTTACCACTAGGATGTTTTAGTTTGAGTGTTCCCATGTTTTTCCTGTTTACAAACCACTTCGGTATCACTTGTGGCAGACATGTAATACAAGACTAGTTTGTGAACCTTTACGGATGAAAGATCTTAGGAACTGTGAAGCTACAAGCTGTTAATGGTAATGCATATGATGTTGGAGTATCTAAGAACATGAACAGAACTATCCTCAACTCAGGATGGGTGACATTTGTTGATGCCAATCAAATAGAAGAGAATTATTCCTTGATGTTCCAATACCTACTAGTGTGCAAGATATAAGTGAGGCTTGGTAAACCTAGATTGGTTGTTTCCAAGGTATGTGGTATCGGAACATCAAGGAATAATTCTCTTCTATTTTATTGGCATTAATGAATGCCCCATCCTAAATAAAGGATAGTCCTATTCATGTTCTCAGTAACGCCAACATCATATATGCTACCACTAGGAGGTTATAGTTTGAGTGTTCCCCAGATTTTTCCTGTTCAAAACCACTCCAGTATTACCTGTAGCAAATATGTGATACAAGAGTGGTTTGTGAACCTTTATGCATGAAAGATCTCAGGAACCATCAAGTTACAAGCGCTTAATGGTAATGACGGTGCCATGACCCCCACGTATAGCTAGGGAGGACAGAAGTAGCACAACAGCCATGGAGTGGACCAAGGCCACTCCTCGGACTCCTCCGACATTACAAAGCATATCGCCACTATGGGGCACAAGACAAGGAATCTGTCGAAGACTAGTTGCAAACTGACTAGGACTCTACCTTGTAAACCAACCAGGACTCTTGTAACCCTACCCCTCGTCCACCTATATAACGGGAGGTAGGGGCCTCCTGGTCGATAGATCTCTACACCTTATTCTTACATCCAGACATCTAAGGTGACAACCCATATACGATCTTGTGATCGTCCCCTTCTAGGAACAAACAGTAGTTCTCATACGAGGCTAGATCACCAATACATACAAGTAGGAAGTGGGGCATTACCTTGATCCGAGGGCCTGAGCCTGGGTAAATCATCCTCGTGTGCACCATCTGGATTTTTGATGCGTGCGCTATCCTTAGATGGGTATGTCTGAGAAAATACCACGACAGTTGGTGTGCTAGCTAGGGGTTGTGCATGTCGGATGTAGGGTTCAGGTGGCTTCCGATCTTCACCGCCGACAAACTCGGCATTATGCAACTCCACGACACAGCTTTCGGCCAGACGATGGATTTGCCCACTCCCCAGGCAATCCCTGGAATCTTCATCAAATCTACTTCGAGCTCATCCGAAGATCATGGAAAATTTTCTCCACGGAGCTCGGGGGCTCAACATCAACATCGCCCTTGCGCGATCATGTGCTAGACAGCATGAATGGCTGAATTGTTTGGACTCATCCTGCTGCCTCGAGACTTATTACATTGATTCCTTTGGTGTCATCGTGAGGTCTATAGTTTGCATAAACCCTGCAAAATGTGAACGAAATTTGATCGTGGCAACTCCGGCTAGCTCCGAGAAAGTGAGGTGATGTTCGGACAGAGACGAAAATCTTCCCAAGCTTGGAACAAGAAGGACAGCGGCCGACTCCAACATTCTTTCAATGATCAAACCATTCAAATTGTGGGAGATTGTTGTGACTACATCCCCTCAATATTTCAGCATGATCAGATGGTGCAATCTCTGGCAAACACCTGGGAAGTGCATCAATTTTCAAATCTGTTTTCCTGCACGGAACCAACTCGAGCTGAGTTTATCTTCTTCCCTGGGCGGCCTAGCAAAAGACCTCCGATTGAGTAGATTTTTGGTGGAGTTGTGTTCTATGTCCTCAAGCACATGTCTGCAAATTTTGAGCCTATTTTGAGCTGACCCGGTCACTCCGTGGACCTCGCCCTTCGAGGGCTCTACCTTGTGCTCTAAGGGCTCTACCTCGCGCTCCAAGGGTTCTGCCTACCTTGCTCTCCAAGGGCTCTACCATGCGCTCTGAGGGCTCTACCTCATGCTCCGAGGGTTCTACCTCGCACTCCGAGGGTTCTACCTTGTTGCATTGATGCTCCGCTGAGCTCTACCTCATGCTCTGAGGGCTCTACCTCGCAATCCAAGGGTTCTGCCTTGCAATCCAAGGGCTCTACCTCATCCTCCAATGGTTATACCTCTTCGCAGGGATGATCCACTGAGCTCTACTCCATGCTCTGAGGGTTCTACTTCGCGTTTTGAGGGTTCTAACTCACGCTCCGAGGATTCTACCTCATCTTTGGGATCCTCCGCCGAGCTCTACTCCGCACTCCGAGGATTCTACCTCGCATTCCGGGGGCTCTACCTCGTCGCACTCCTCCATGCTCCAAGGGTTTTGGCTTGTGCTCCAAGGGTTCTACCTCATCGCGTGGATGCTCCACCGAGCTCTACTTCACACTCTGAGGGGTCTACCTTGCGCTCTAAGGGCTCTGCCTAGTGTTGGGGAATGTTGCATGGAAAACAAAAAAAATTCGACGCACATGCAAGATCTATCCATGGAGATGCATAGCTACGAGAGGGGAGAGTGTGTCTACGTACCCTCGTAGACCATTAGCGGAAGCGTTTTAGACAACGCGGTTGACGTAGTCGAACAGCTTCGCGATCCAACCGACCGAGTACCGAACGTACGGCACCTCCGCGTTCAGCACACGTTCAGCTCGATGACGTCCTCGCCTTCTTGACCCAGCAAGACTGGCGAAGTAGTGGATGAGTTCCGGCAGCACGATGGCGTGGCGACGGTTGTGGTGCAAATATCTCCGCAGGGCTTCGCCGGGCACTGCGGAAATATGACCGAGGGTGTAAACGGTGGAGGGGGTGCCGCACACGGCTAAGAGATTGTCGTGGGTTGTGTGGCTCCCCCCTCTCATATATATAGGTCGGGGGGAGAGGGGAGGCAGCCAAGAGGTGCCCCAAGTAGGGGCCGAATCCTACTTGGGCTCCTGCCCTTGGCGCCCCCCCCCCCAATTCCTTATATTGCCAGGAGGGAAGAGGGAAGGAAGGGGAGGGCGAATCCCCCCTTTCCTTTTCTCCACAAGGCCGGCTGCCATAGGGGGTGCGCCAGCCCCTTATGGGCTGTTGTGTTCCCCACTAATGGCCCATTAGGCCCAACACCCTCCCGGCACTCCCCTAAACCCATTCCGGTGAACCGATGGCTACCCGGTACGCCCCGAAACTTTTCTGGTGACCGAATAGTATCGTCCTATATATCAATCTTCACCTCCAGACCATTCCGGAGCTCCACGTCATGTCTGTGATCTCATCCGGGACTCCGAACAACATTTGGTCACCAATTCACATAACTCATATTACACTATATCGTCAACGAACGTTAAGCGTGCGGACCCTACAGGTTCGGGAATGAGGTAGACATGACCGAGACGACTCTCCGGTCATGAACCAATAGCGGGACCTGGATGCCCATATTGGTTCCTACATATTCCATGAAGATCTTTATCGGTCGAACCGTTATGACAACATACGCAATTCACTTTGTTTGTCGGTATGTTACTTGCCCGAGATTCGATCGTCGGTATCTCCATACCTAGTTCAATGTCGTTACCGGCAAGTCTCTTTACTCGTTTCGTAATACATCATCTCGTAACTAACTCCTTAGTCATTTTGCTTGCAAGCTTCTTCTGATGTGTATTACCGAGAGGGCCCAGAGATACCTCTCCATCATACGGTGTGACAAATCCCAGTCTCGATCCATGCCAACTCAACAGACACCTTCGGAGATACCTGTAGAGCATCTTTATGATCACCCAGTTACGTTGTGACGTTTGATAGCACACAAGGTATTCCTTCGGTACCCGGGAGTTGCATGATCTCATGGTCGAAGGAACTTGTATTTGACATTCAAGAAAGCAGTAGCAATAAAAAGAACGATCATATGATAAGTTAACGGTTGGGTCTTGTCCATCACATCATTCTCCTAATGATGTGATCCCGTTATCAAATGACAACTCATGTATATGGTTAGGAAACCTTAACCAAATTGACCAACGAGCTAGTCTAGTAGAGGCTCACTAGGGACACGGTATTTGTGTAAGTATTCACACATGTATTTAAGTTTCCGGTCAATACAATTCTCGCATGAATAATAAACCTTTATCATGAACAAGGAAATATAAAATAATAATAACTTTATTATTGCCTCTAGGGCATATTTCCATCAGTCTCCCACTTGCACTAGAGTCAATAATCTAGATTACATAGTAATGAATCTAACACCCATGGAGTCTTGGTGCTGATCAGGTTTTGCTTACGGAAGAGGTTTAGTCAACGGGTGTGCCACATTCAGATCCGTGTGTACTTTGCAAATTTCTATGTCTCCATCCTTGACATATTCACGAATGGAGTTGAAGCGGCTCTTAATGTGTTCGGTTTTCTTGTGAAACCTGGGCTCCTTGGCTATGGCAATTGCTCCAGTGTTGTCACAAAAGATTGTCATTGGACTCGATGCACTAGGTATTACACCCAGATCGGATATGAACTCCTTCATCCAGACTCCTTCATGCGCTGCTTCCTGTAGGGTAACGCAGCAGAAAACAAAAATTTTCCGACCTACGCACCAGCCCAGGACCACTATGGAGACTGCATACAAGGTTTGATCATTTTTGTTACCGACTCGTAGCGCAGCGGAAGTAGAGTCGATGACGATCGGCGGTGCAGATCCCCGCAGCTAGGATTTACAACCTCCCAACCGCGAGGATGTATACCCTCGTCTTCCCTTCGGACAGCCCTCCGGGAGGCGGTCGAACAGTCCCCCGGACGGTGTCGCGGACAGCCCTTCGGGAGGACCTTCGAAACTCGAACGGTCAATCGGACAGCCCTTCGGGAGGACTCACAGAACTTGGACCGTCACTTGGACAGCCCTTCGGGAGGCACTAACGAACAGCCCCTCGGGCACTAAGATCGAAACTACGACCTCTCTACAGAGTTGCACACATACGGTGTCATCTATCCGACAGGGCTTCGCCGTCCAGAACTAGTTCCCACCGGAACCCAGACAGCCTTTCGGCTCTGCAAAACTATTTTGCGGGGAGGGAGAGAGAAGCCAGATCATGCAATGGCACTTGTATGTGAGAAGGAGTGAGTGTGGAGGGCTTCCCCTCCACCTCTATTTATAGGAAATCCCAAGGGGTAGGGTGGTTTTACAAGAAAACCCAAAAGCACATGAATGAAGTCCTTCCACAAGGACCCAAATGTGAAACCTAGGCACAAGAGGGGGCTCCAAGGAGGAGCCCCCATGTGGCCGGCCACACCTAGGAGGGGCCCCCCCAAGGGAGCCTCATCCATCCATGTCACCCCCCAAAAAATATCTTGGGACAAAACCCAAAATAATGGCTTTCCAAAAAGTAACCCAAAAAGCACTTTCACTATTCATGACGATATTTTTCAGCGTCCGTTCGAACTGAAAATATTTATGTGGGCTTAGAACATTTCCAGTACCCACTAAAATAATTTTCAACGAGTTCTGGAACAATTCCAGTTTAGTGATTTCATCTGCGAAAAGCATCTGAAGCGGTTCCGGCAGCTCCGGAACATTTCCGGTTTTTCTTCCAGAAAATTCCCAAAAGTTTCCAGAATGATTCTGGCACCCTCCAAGAATTATCAGGCATGTGCCGAAACCAATTTGACTTAATGGAATACCCCGAAACAACTTTTCAGTTTCACCGAAACTCATCCGGTGTTCTCTCTGCGGAACTTTTCCGCTGTCCGAAACTTTTTCGGTGTCCGAAACTTTTTCGGTGATTTTCTCTCAGACTCCCTGTCTAGTATTTAGCAGATAGATGACCCTTAAGCGTGTGACCCTATAGGTTCGGTGAAGTATAGATATGACACGGAACCCCTTCCGATCAATGATCAACATCGGAGCCGTTGACACCCATATTGACCCCTATACCCACACGAATGAATATTCGAGTGAACCTCCAGTTGCCGTGTGCTATTCTTGTTGCTTCGCAATATGTTACAAATACCCGAGGTGAGACATGTTGGCATTCCCGTGGATCAACAACTTGTCCACTATGCTAGTTACCTCGTTACCGGTATTGTTCTCTTTTCTCGTTACCGTGTTCCGGCATCCCCGTGATCAAATCATAAAGTGTCTGGCCAGATGATGATGGATACCGTAACACCGAGAGGGCCCAGAGATATCTCTCCGTCGTCGGAGGAGCAAATCCCAATCTTGAGCTATCAAGTTACTTGACATACTTTCCCATGAACCCGTAAGCCGCCGTAATAGCCATCCAGTTACGAATGACGTTTAACAAACCCCAAAGTTCATGAAGCAAGCATGAAGAAACTCGATACTCTCATGGTCTAAGGAATCATGCAAACATTAACCATCTCTGTGTTATTAACCATTAACTTGTGACGAAGGAATCTCATAGCATAACATCAATCGGGTCAATTCAACACAAATGTTCTTATAACATTGTGCCCTCAAAGTTGCTGGCATAGACATGCCCATGATCAGGAAAACAGAACCATCATGCAACACTTGAGCCAGTCATAGAGACTTGACTAGGAATACATTTTATCGTTTATTATCCCACACGTGCATATGAGTCTTCCTCCAAGCCTCGTTTTATTTGTAGACTCGAGAATCATTGCAGTTATAGCATGGAACATAAACATAATTATGAACAGGGAGATAATCAATAACATTTATTATTGCCTCTAGGGCATATCTCCTACAGACTCCCACTTGCACTAGAGTCAATAATCTAGTTAATGCTAATGCACTTCACACCTGTGGCACACCGGTGTAAATATGCTTCGCATGTGGTATAGCCTGATGTCCAACGGATCTGACGACTTCAGCTCCGTGTGTATCTTTGCGTATCCTCGCGTTTTTACGCTTTCACAAAATTCATATTTTGTGTGGACTTGGCTTTGTATGTATGTGAATCACAGGTCGAACCTGGATTCCTCAGACTGAGTTATGGAGCAACTACCCGCAGTAGTGTCCCATTGACAAAAGCCATCTTGGAACCATACTAAGTTCATGAATGAACTATATGATTCAACATCTTCTTTGTCGCTTTAAAAGCGGCAACATACTTCGCCTCTATTATAGAATTTGCCACAGTAACTTGTTTGAACAAATTCCAACTAACTGTGCCACTAGATTGTGTGTTACACAAAACCCTCAATTTAAATCGAAAATCGCATGGAGCATGGATGAAGACTGTATCGATGTAACTTTTTACAACGAACTCTTCATGATCTCCGCTTGCGAGAAAACATGTCTTCAGTGCTATTATAGTACTCAATGACCCTTTTTCACTGTTGTCCCATGATCAGTACTTTTGATCACTTTGGTATCTATACTCGCAACAACTTTGGGAGTATTGGACATATCTGGTTTGTTTTTACATACCATGGAATACATTATTAATCCAAACACAAGAGTGTGTGGAATCTCCATCATGTATTTTGCTCATCAGTGTTTTGGGACACCGAGTCTTGCAAAAACTCTTTCCTTGTGACTTCGGCAAGAATCACTCCTTGACGTTTTTAATGCTAAAAGGTTTTAGCATCTTGTCAATATGTATCTTTGCTCAGCCCCATTAGGTAAATCTATCTCCATAGATCATCATGCCTAATATAAAGGCTATTTAGCCCAAGCACTTCATCGAAAAACTATTTTCAAATGAAGTCCTAATTTGTGTCAAGAAATTTATTTCCAATTAACAATGTGTCAAGCACACAACGTTTTTTAGAAATTTATTATGCTCTCACTTACTTTCTTGAATCACAAGCATCTTCGTTACCCATTGATGAAGTCAAACCCTTTTGACCATTTCATCAAAACACGAAGATTCCAACTCCATTATGCTCTCTTCTGTCCATTGCTGGAACTCTGAAGTTTGCACACTCACTAGCATCCTCTGGAATGACAAAATACCTTGGACTGTAACACATGCAAGTCCTTCGTTTCATTTCCATCATATGGAAATCCTATTGTCATCCATGTTTCATATCTCATGACTGAAATATGTATTAATTGTTAGTTCAACCCGAACCGACTTTAAGCATCGCTACGGTGAAACAACCTCATCGAGTCAACTCCTTGAACTTGTTATTTCAACAAGTCGAGCTTTATGGATAAAACATTTTTATCCATATCAGTTTTAAGTTCCATAAATATTTGTTAGACTCTAAGTCTTCCGAAAGGTGTATCAAGGTTTTAATCTTGAATCACTTATATGGAAACTAACTCGGGTTGTATTGGCATTCAGCCAATTCCGGAGTCAGGGCCCATCAACGCTTCCTTGTGTATCGTAGGTATACTGTTGTCTAACAACAATATCTTGTTTGCGCACCTGAGAGGTTTGCACGAGCCTTGCCCACGTGGTTCAGCTGCAAGTTCGACCGAAGTCCATACATTTTATTGTAGAGACTTCCGTATCAGTCGTAGTAGGAAACTCTGGAATTACTTCCAAGGTCTCTTTCCTTTGATCTGATGACGAAGATACTGTTATCTTGTCGAGTTGCATTGTTCTCCCACTCACCTTTTTGAAAGAACCATTTTCTTCAAAAAGCATACCATTCTTTGTGGCAAACCTATTTGCCTCGGTATAGTGAGGGAGGAAAACCCAATTACTTGGGATAACCTACAAAGTAGCACTTGTCTGATTTGGAATAGGTTTGTAACCTTTTACACAAGGCCCATATTCCAAATGTTAAGAAAAGATATAACATGGTTGGGCGTACCATTCCATGTCGTCATTTCAACAGACCCGATGGAGCTCTTTTCAGTGTAAAAAGCAGCAGTCTCTAAAGCATCACTTTAAAAGGGATAATGGCAAATTTATTTATGTCATCTTTGATCTTACCATGTCATAAATGGTTCGATTACATCTTCACGGACTTTCGACTTGTAGTGGTGTTTCGGGAGGTGCAAGCTATGAAACCCCTTTCACAACTCATCAGACATTCGCTAAACCTGTAACTCAAATATTCCTTTCTGCAATCGAATTGTAGAAACATAATTTTCTTGTTACAATAATGTCTTCTTCATTTTGAAAACCTTTTGAATGATTTCAAAAGATCCAGACTTACGTCTCATCAAGTAAATATCCATACATCTACTTGAGTCATTTTTGAAGATAGATAAATCCATTGTTTGCAATATTATTTATCGGACTACATACATCAAAATGTATGATCACCAATAAGTTCTTTGCTCGTTCCTTATGGCCTGTGAACGGTATTTCAGTCACTTCACTTTTCGGAGGAAAGTTGCAAGTGTCAGATGATTCAAAATCAAACGACTTCAAAATCCATCATAATGGAATTTTCCATGCGTGTTTCTCCAATGTGACCAAATGCAGTGCCACACATGTGTGGTATTCTTTAAGTCTTGCGACTTTTAGCGTCAGTGTAATGGATGTATCATATTACTATCAATACTCATAACATACATCCCATCTTTGATGTAAGTATGGCCCTTCATGTTATTCATAATACTGAACAACAATTGTTGTTTTTATGAACAACCCTCTTGCGTCAAACATTGCGCAATGGGCTAGAGTGTATGAAACTCTAAAATAAATTATGAAAGTAAACCCAGAGGTAATATATTATTATCAACATTCATAACATACATCTCATTCATAATGAAAGTATGGCCCTTATGTTATTCATAACACCGAACATCAAAAGTTCTCTTATGAACAACCTTTTTGCAAGATACCTTATGCGATGGGCTAGAGTTTGTAAAACTCTAAATGAATTATGAAAATAAATACAGACGGTAATACACCGATGGAAGGTATAGTAACATTTACTATGTTCCCTGTGTATACCTAAACCTCATTCCTGGCTAGTCTTTCAGGCCATAGTAGTTCTTACATCGAGTTGCAACAGAATGCAATCGAGCGGGTATCTCTATGATTAACTCACAATACCCAAGAATCAGTGATTAACAAATTAATCATAATTCCCAAGAACTATATCTTTGACTAGCCTTCCATACATCAAAAACTTGTATGACATTCATACATGAGCTGGATATTCCAGTCTTCTTTCTTTCTGCCATTATACTTCTAACAGTTTAACTTTTAGTATTTCTCCTACTCTCAGAAGAAGCACCCAACTTAAGAGTGGCGTTAGCCCTGGACTTCCTAGGTGTGAAAGTTTCACTAACACCCTTCGGACACTTCCTTTCTCTTTAAGTTGTTGTTTTATTCACCTTTCATCATATGACAGACGTTCTTCTGGATCCCTCTCTTATTAGTCGAATGCATAGTAAACTCCTTTACTAATAGTTTGCAAACAAACATTGCTTTGGATATCTCATATCTTTTAGCCTTTGTCTGTCTCTGAAAATGATTTTCAGATTCCATGAATATCACATAACTATCCAAACTTTCGAAGTTCGGGTCTCATGGAAGCAAACATATTGCACTTGACTGAGACGGAATTCTAGCTTTTGGATCGAAGGACGAGAGTCACATGATCCATAGCATAAGTGAGAGAATACCGAAAGTATGCGATAGGACAAAGTCCTTCTCGGCACTCTTGAGGACAATCCTCACATTACGTTACCAACCGTAAAGTTTTAACCAGGTATTTAACAGCTATTCATTTTTAATAGGGAAGGTGGAAACGCGAGCCATTATTCTACAACTATTATGCAAACCACACTTAGACAGTGTTCATAATTAATTGCACTGAGAATTAAACAAGTTAATTCAACAGTGCGCTCCCACTCAAATCAATATCTCTCATAATTGATTGTGAGTGATACAAGACCCGCATTTCCATTCAACGCCATTGAACGAGATGAACACTGATGGCGCGAACTTCAATCAGTAGGCAAACTTGCCGATCACATCTCTATGTGACTCTTGTTCATCTTTCGATGGGCGTGTTCCGAGCTCAGGGAGATCCTTCCAGAACGTCAAGACAACCAAGTGATCTAGCTGCGAGGTCTCAACTCACCCGCCTCACACATCCCTAATCGTTCGTACCCAGGGAGATCCTGTGATACCCCGAAAAGTTAGGTGCCGTGACGGTGCTACACTTGAGAGAACACTAACTACTTGATATTTTTGTGAGAGATCACCCTAATAAAAAGCGACTACCGTGCAATCAAGAAGGGTGCATCATAACAGATAAACATCTCAGGCAATTCATAATAGCATGATATGGTATAGCCCTTTCTGACGGAGAAGTCTTGTATTTCTTCGTCTTCGGCATTCGCGTCGGTGTTCACCTTCGCGAAGATTGCCACCACCTTGTCGATGCACCAGATAATATTGCTATCTCTATAGCTAATAAAATAATGCATTACAACAAGGTTGACACACAGGTCATTTAAAGTGCAATCATATGGCTCCAGCCATCATGCCGAATCATGACACGCAGGTCATGTTAATTAATTTACATCATATAGTCATCTCATACATAATCAAATTATTATGAGCACTGCTATACCACATCATATGCACATGCAAACCCTCCTGCAAAACCAAGTTAGACCTCTCTAATCGGTTCATGCAAAAACTTGTTTTACGTGGCTTCTAAGGTTTCGAAACAAACCGAAGCTACCAACGTCCATCATCAAGTATGATAATTCAAGTTGCTAGATTAACTTTCCAGGGTGTATGAAAACCGAGATAATAAAATCTCGAGCCCCATACTAAACTTCGTCATACGCATGACCCCCGTGCAGATCATATCTGCATTGCCCTTTCGTCTGCGAAATTTCATCTTTCCTTTTAACTACAGTGGAATTCAATGAACTGTTAGCACTTCGTTGATCAATCAGGATCGCGGATTGCCAGAACATTGAAACTCCACCATGCTGTTATCAAGATCAGAAATATGCAAATTCCAGGGAAGCAACAAGAACATCGGGTAACAGATTTCATCTGCTACCCGCACAAATAATTTTCAGTAATAGAACTCATCTACTACCTAATTATATTGGGCAACACCCATACATCACTATGTATTTTAGATCGCAACCTGCATCTACGCATAGCACGGCTCTTGATGCCACTTTAGGGTAACGCAGCAGAAAACAAAAATTTTCTGACCTACGCACCAGCCCAGGACCACTATGGAGACTGCATACAAGGTTTGATCATTTTCGTTACCGACTCGTAGCGCAGCGGAAGTAGAGTCGATGACGATCGGCGGTGCACATCCCCGCAGCTAGGATTTACAACCTCCCAACCGCGAGGATGTATACCCTCGTCTTCCCTTCGGACAGCCCTCCGGGAGGCGGTCGAACAGTCCCCCGGACGGTGTCGCGGACAGCCCTTCGGGAGGACCTTCGAAACTCGAACGGTCAATCGGACAGCCCTTCGGGAGGACTCACAGAACTTGGACCGTCACTTGGACAGCCCTTCGGGAGGCACTCACGAACAGCCCCTCGGGCACTAAGATCGAAACTACGACCTCTCTACAGAGTTGCACACATACGGTGTCATCTATCCAGCAGGGCTTCGCCGTCCAGAACTAGTTCCCACCGGAACCCAGACAGCCTTTCGGCTCTGCAAAACTATTTTGCGGGGAGGGAGAGAGAAGCCAGATCATGCAATGGCACTTGTATGTGAGAAGGAGTGAGTGTGGAGGGCTGCCCCTCCACCTCTATTTATAGGAAATCCCAAGGGGTAGGGTGGTTTTACAAGAAAACCCAAAAGCACATGAATGAAGTCCTTCCACAAGGACCCAAATGTGAAACCAAGGCACAAGAGGGGGCTCCAAGGAGGAGCCCCCATGTGGCCGGCCACACCTAGGAGCCCCCCCCCCCAAGGGAGCCTCATCCATCCATGTCACCCCCCAAAAAATATCTTGGGACAAAACCCAAAATAATGGCTTTCCAAAAAGTAACCCACCCAAAGCACTTTCCTACTATCATGACGTATTTTCAGCGTCCGTTCGAACTGAAAATATTTATGTGGGCTTAGAACATTTCCAGTACCCACAAAATAATTTTCAACGCGCGTTCTGGAACAATTCCAGTTTTAGTGATTTCCTCTGCGAAAGCATCTAAGCGGTCCGCAGCTCCGGAACTTTCCGGTTTTTTTCTTCTAAAAATTCCCAAAAGTTTCCAGAATCTTCTGGCACACCTCCAAGAATTATCGAGCATGTGCCGAAACCAATTTGACTTAATGAATACCCGAAACAACTTTTCAGTTTCACACAACCCTCATCCGGTGTGTTCTCTCTGCGGAACTTTTCCGCTGTCCGAAACTTTTTCGTGTGATTTCTCTCAGACTCCCTGCTAGTATTCAGCAGATAGATGACCCTTAAGCGTGTGACCCTATAGGTTCGGTGAAGTATAGACATGACACGGAACCTCTTCCGATCAATGATCAACATCGGAGCCGTGGACACCCATATTGACCCCATACCCACACGAATGATATTCGAGTGAACCTCCAGTTGGCCGTTGCTATTCCTGTTGCTTCACGATATGTTACAAATACCCGAGTTGATACATGTTGGGCATTCCCGTGGATCAACAACTTGTCCACTATGCTATTACCTCGTTACTGTATTGTTCTTTTCTTCTGTTACCGTGTTCCGGAACCCCGTGATCAAATCACAAAGTGTCGGCCAGGATGATGATGGATACCGTAACACGAGAGGCCCAGAGATATCTCTCCATCGTAGGAGGAGCAATCCCAATCTTGACTAATCAAGTTACTTGACATATTTCCATGAACCCGTAAGCCGCCGTTAATAGCCATCCAGTTACGGATGACATTTAAAAAACCCCAAAGTTCATGAAGCAAGCATGAAGAACTCGATACTCTCATGGTCTAGGAATCATGCAAACATTAACCATCTCTGTGTTATTAACCATTAACTTGTGACGAAGTAACTCATGCATAACATCAATCCGGTCGATTCAACACAAATGTTCTTATAACATTGTGCCCTCAAAGTTGCTGGCATAGACTGCATGATCAGGACAATAGAACCATCGTGCAACACTGGTGCAGTCATAGAGGCTTGACTAGGAATACATTTTATACGTTTATTATCCCACACGTGCATAGAGTCTTCCTCCTCAAGCATCGTTTTATTTGTAGACTCGAGAATCATTGCAGTTATAGCATGGCCATAAACATAATTAAGACACGGAGATAATCAGTAACATTTATTATTGCCTAGGGCATATCCCTACACTCCGAAGTAGCTATGTACTCCGCTTCACATGTAGATCCCGCCACGACGCTCTGCTTGGAAATGCACCAACTGACGGCTTCCACCATTCATTAATACGTATCTGGTTGTTGTGACTAGAGTCATCCGGATCAGTGTCGAAGCTTGCATCGACGTAACCTTGCGAGGAGCTCTTCGTCCCTCCATAAACAAGAAACATGGCCTGGTCCTTTCAGGTACTTCAGGATATTCTTGACACCGCTTGTCCAGTGATCCGCTCCATAGTTACTTTGTACCTCCCTGCCAAAATTATGGCAAGGCAACACATCAGGTCTGGTACCACCATGGCAGACATAATAGAACCTATGGCTGAGGCATAGGAATGACTTTCATTTTCTCTATATCTTCTGCCGTGGGCGGGCATTGAGTCTGACTCAACTTCACACCTTGCAACATAGTAAGAACCCTTTCTTTGACTGGTCCATTTGAACTTCTTCAGAACTTGTCAAGGTATGTGCTTTGTGAAAGTCCTATCAAGCGTCTCGATCTAATCTTCATAGATTTTGATGCCCAATATATAGCAGCTTCACCATGTTCTTTCATTGAAAAACTCTTATTCAGTATCCTTTATGCCATCTGAAATTCTATATCATTTCCAATCAAAAATATGTCATCCAGATATAAATAGAAATGCAACAGGTTCCCACTCACTTTCCTGTAAATACAGGCTTCACCGTAAGTCGTAAAAAACCTATGCTTGATTACCTCATCAAAGGCGTATATTCCAACTCCAAGATGCTTGCACCAGTCCATAAATGGATCCTGGAGCTTGCACACTTTGTAGCTCCCTTAGGATCGACAAAACCTTCTGGTTGCCATCATATACAACTCTTCTTTAGAAATCCACTAAGAATGTAGTTTTGACATCCATTTGCCAGATTTCTTAATCATAAAATGCGGCAATTGCTAACATGATTCGGACAGACTTAAGCATCGCTAACGGTGAGAAAGTCCCAT